>JANHGB010000650.1:0-10629 GCA_026283785.1 Coracopsis vasa | reverse complement strand
GAAAGCAACGGCATGGAAGGGGAAGGCTGGGAGCCTGCGCGACCGCAACACCGGGTGTGCGATTGCCCCAAAACACCCGCGAGGGAAACACGGGGCGTGCGTGTGCCCGATAGAAATAGAGCTCTCTTTCGGGACGAGTTTTGGGTTATCTTTTTCCCCCCACTGCTCGCTTTTGTGAAATCTATGGGCGGATGATTTCCCCTCTTAGTTGTGTTTCGTGACAGCGGCTGCCTTCCCGGTTATAATTTTCTGGGGGAGAGTGGGAGTCCCTCGGAAATGTCCCCAGCCCGCTCACGGCCCCTGCCTGCTGCAGCGCTGGGGAGCGGAGGTGACGCCTGGTAACAGCTCCGAGGGGTTAAAATCCAGTCTCTGAGTGCGGTTCCTGTACTGGAGAGTCCCTTCATCCCGGGCTTGCTTCTCCTACGCAGCTCCGCGCTTCGCGGGGAGGTTTCCGTCCCGCTTCGCTGCTTTTGCGACAGGACACGGCGCTTGCTCATCCTCCGTGTGGACTGCGGCTCCTCTCCTCCCGCTCTGCTATGGGGAAAAAATAAAAATAATAAAACAAAGGAGGAACAAAAGAAAAAATAACGAAAATCGCCCATTTGGAAGACGGGCATTTCTCCGTGTCGCTCAAAAGACTGACCGTCTTTTGCGCACAAAACCCGTGGCCAGAGGGAACTCTGTTCATAGCCCTTTAAGTGATGGTGTAAAAACTGACTGGTGGTGGAAAGTAGTAACTAGTGGTAATAAAGAATAGATCCAAACTACGAGCGGTGAATAAGCCTTCCTGGAAAGAGCCGCGCAGAATGGGGAATAGGCAGGCGATTCGCTTGCTGCTTCTCTAAATCTAGTAAAAAATGGGGAGTGTGACGCGCTGGCACAAGTTTTCTTTTTTAAAAAACCCACCAAAACCAACAAACCCACGGCTGTGAGATAAAAGATTAACAAAATAAATGAACGTAGGGGTGTGCTGGCAGCGGCGAGGGAGGGCAGGGGCGGGAGGTGAGACGCTCAGAGCCGGGGGCTGAACCGCGGCAGGAGCCCCAGCGCTCAGGAGCGTTGCAACAGCACATTGAGAGCCTCGAAAGAAAAGCTGAATTGTTCGAACTCGAGTAACTAAGACTAAAGCCAAAACACAGCACTGCATCAGCTACTAGGAAGAAAATTAACTCTATCCCAGCCAAAACCAGGAAAATCATGATGGGTAGTCACGGAGATGCATGCAGGTTTGGTTTGTATATTTGTTTCCTTTATCAGGTATGTGGGGGAAGAACATCACTCTGCCCTGGTTTCTTGCAGATTCTTGGTGAGCAAGACAACATCTCACCTGAAGTCAAGTAATGGCACAATAGCTGTTTAGAGTTCATTTCTTTCCTGCAGTACTAGCTGGGCTATAGTTAGTGAAAGTGTGCACAGTGAAAAACACTTTTTAAATTCATGTAGAGATGCTTTCTTCCTAGCATATTATTTTTCTAATACCTGAAAGACTCATGCTTAAAAAAAAACCAAAACCAAAACAAAAAACCCCCAAACCCCCTTCTTTTCCTGATTCAAAGACTGACATTTCTCTGTAAGAGGGTACTTTCTGTGATTAAGACATCTAGTCTTTTTTGATCAGTCTAGGAAAAATACTTCAACTGAAATGCATTGTCTCCTGGCCTCCAAACAGCTGTGGCTCTTCTCCCTCTCCTGCCTCATGCCCCTTTTCTTCCAGCCACCACCTACTTAAAGTATCATTCAAAACATTAGTAACTAATGTACACACACAGTTATGTACACACATATCCTCCTGCAAGATGGGACCAACAAAACCCCAACTAATCTACATAAAACTAGTTCTACAACATTCAAGTGTGGGCTTAAACTCACTGGGAATAAATGCCATCCCTTTGGAGGTGCCCCAGCCATCACTTGTAGCATAATTAGTGAGGTAGGTGGGTTTTTTTTTCCTCCTGTCCCCTTTTTGGGCACCTATCAGTTAGCATTTATAATAAAACATATCTCAAGCAGGATGGTAGAAGGTTAGGAAAAAAAAAAAAAACCACCACCAAAAAAACCCGAGAAACCCCAGCATATTTCCATCCATGTTGCAGTAATGGTACATAGACTCCAAATCCTTCAGTAGCCAGGTAAATAAAAAGCAGCAAAGCAACAAACTCAAAAAGGAGTGGCATGGTAAAGACCAACAATTCACTCTGGAATGTAGGGTGGAGAAATCAGATTATTTCTGCTGGTCAGCTGTTCAGGTCTTGTGTGCATCTTGTCTGCAAAGAAAAACATGTCCAAAAAAAAAAAAAAAAAAAAGGGTGTGCGCTTTTAATGTGTTTTTTCCTTTATTCCTAACATTTTCATGTACATTCTGTACCTACACTTATGCATCTCAAAACAGACAGTGGAGGAAAGTTGATTCATGCTGAATCACTGTTTACAAAGATGTTTGCAGATGTGTGCAATGCATTCTCAACATTCCTTTTGCTGCCACTGAAGATGGCTATGCTAAAGCATTATATTGATGATAACTGTCAGACAAAAAGAAACCACAGTTATTTAGACAAATATCCATTTCCACTGACATATTCCTATCTTGTGGAACAGCAGAACAAAGCTGATTTTTTTTACCATTGCTCACATCCTTACTCCAATACAATTTTTGATATAGCAGTTATTAGAAGACAAAAAAAAATGCAAATCAATCTTCAGTGTTGCCTTAAAATCATTTGGTGCATTTAGAACAAATGCACTCAATTTTCTCAGTTTGTTATAGAAACTCTGGCTTGGTTTTAAAAAAATTCTGAGAAACACATCTTTCTTTCAATAGCAGCATCAGAAACATGAATTCAAACTGACAGTAACTCACATAAAGTAGGTTGATGTATGGTGCCACCTAGCTAGGAGATTATATGCTTGTCATGTATTACAGATTTAAATGTGTTGCCATAAAAATACAGTTCTTTTCCAAATTATCTAAACATGAAATGTCTACCAGATAAACTTCAAACTCCATCCATTTCTAGTCTATGAGGGATCACAGTTAAACAGAGACAGGTATATGTTAAATCACAGACTACATAATGATTTCTCAAAATCTTAATGATTGTAAAGAATCATAAGCTTACAGGTCAATAATCACTATTTCTAAGCTTTTCAATGTATTTTAATATGAATTTACAACCTGCATAGACAAGAGCAAATAAGACATGGCTTAGGAATTTTTTTTCTGCTTCAAGTAAGTAGCAACAGGACTGGTAGAATTGCTTCTTAAAGCTTTTCCAGGGTCAGACTGACAGGCCAGTATTTCCCCGGATCCTCATTCTACCTCTTCTTGTAGATGAGTGTTGTATTTGCTAATCTCCAGTCAACTTGGACCTCCCCAGTTAGCCAGGGCTGCTGCTAAGTGATGGAAAGTGGCTTAGAGAGGACTTCCATCAGCTCCCTCACTACCTCTGAGTGGATCCCATACACTCGTATGTGTCTTAAGTTCCTAACATGTAGGGTTACCCCACTGTCTCTCCTTCCTCGTTTATCCCTTTCTGAAGAGTTTCTACCCATCCATTGCAGCATTCCAGTTGCGTGAATCAACCCACCATCTTTCCGCGATGTCATAGTGTTCCTGCTGCACAATGGCTTCCAGCCACTCCTGTTTGTCGCCCATGCTGTGGGCTTTGGTGCAGATGCACTTCAGTTAGGCTATTGATCCTGACACCCTTTTTGGGGGAGAAGCCCCAATTCCTGTGTGACTGTTGTCAGGCACTTCTGTGGTTTCTAGCACATCAATAACCCCTTGTGTCTTTGCTGCCCATGGATCTCTGTCCTGTACCAGCACTGAAATGGGAGGCACAATTTACTGTGTGCAAGGAATTGTTCCTTTTCCTATGAAGGACAAAAAAAAAAAGAAAAAAAGAAAATTTGCTATTTAACTTCTTTACTTTTAAGAAATGTGAAAATATTCTCACACTGTGAGGAGGGTGAGAAATAGCATGTCCCAGCTATTTGTAGAATAAAGTTTTAGAAGGCCATGTTAAATCCCTGTGCGTTTCTGACTTTGGTGAATTTGTATTCACTTCATTAAGATTCGCTCTTCTTAACTCCCTCCTGTCAGATAGTTGCACACATTGGTAAGATCACTCCTGAGCCTCCTCCAGGCTGAAGAGTCCCAGCTCTCTCAGCCTCTCCTCCTATGAGAGATGCTCCCACTTCCCTCATCATCCTTGAGGTCCTGTGCTAGAATTGCTCCAGTAACTGTGTATCTCACCTGTACTGGAGAGCCCAGAACTGGAGAGTGCATTAGTTTCTTGTAATCGCAAAAAATACTGAAATATAACAACAGAATATATATATAGCACCCTTTGAACATACAACTGGATTATTTTTTTTTCCTGTTTAGCTACCATGAATACACTTTCGCAATAATTTTCTAATCGAATGTTGAAATTCTTCTTTCTTATTTTGTATGAAAAGTTAAAAACAAAGAAATAACCCTTAATTAAAATATATTCAGCTATCCAGAAGCTGAAGAGGCAGAGCATGTTTACACAATATGACGGTGATTTTATAATCTGTATCAGAAGAAACAACCAGATTTACTTACTCAAAATATTTTCCGCAGGGGTTATTGCAGATCCACAATTAATTTTAAAATACAAAACACAAAAATGTGATCAAAATAATCTGCTTGTAAAACATAGTCTTCTTGGTTTCAAAAGATACTAATTGTTGATTTCATATGCCCATTGACTCAGGTCTTGTGAATCAACCCAGCCCTTTAAAGTTGGTACAGGCTACTTCTACTAGTGATGCAATATATTGATTGCTATATTGTGTACCTGCAATTGGTAGCCACGGATAGTTACTGCAGCTTAAGCCTGCAGCAAAGCGACCCTCTTGAAATAATAAGGAATTCATGGGTGCAACCAGACCTTGGTGATGTGTACAGTACAGTACTGCAGTAGCATAACAGTGAAGGTTTGGCATTTCTTTGGGATGGATGTGGTGTTCGAATAAATGTTAAACCTGACCTCCATTTCTACACAAAGTAGTATACTGGTAGAATTCCAGCAGAATTTACATTTAATTTGACTCTCCAAAAACATTCCAGAAATTGTTTTATATAAAATCTTTGGTCGAAGTTTAATTAAAAAAAAAAAAAAAAAAACAACAAACAACAAAAAAAAGAATCCTTTCCCACAGAATTACACATGTGCACTGTGGAACATGTTTTCTATACACTCAAAAGTAATTATTCCTCAGTACTTCATGTGATACTTCATCTTGGCTCTGCTATGACCTCTGGCAGATCTCCTGCCCATTTGTGTTGTGCAATCCCAACTTTTCTAGACCAGAATATGCCAGTATTCTATATGTAAATAAAAAACTAAAAAAAAAAAAAAACAAACAAAAAAAACCCCCAAAAAACTAAAAAAAAAAATAAAATAATAAAATAAAAAATCAAAGTGCTTGCAGACTTATGATTAAAAATACACTCCAATATTTGAACCTATAACAGATAAATAGCACAATTTTATACATGCAAACTTTATACATGACCAAAACTTTTCACCTCAGGATGAACTGCAAACCCAAGATACTTTCATCAAAGAAGGCTGGCATAGGTAAGATACTTACCTGATTTATCAAAGTATCCTATCAAAATCTGTGTTTCTGCTCATTATTAAGGCAAGACACAACAATGATGCACTGGCAGAGGAATATTCCGCAGAGATTTGCTCCTAGAGAAGAATCGGTATTAAATCCTTCACAATCGAGATAAGTCATGAAGGCTTTGCTATCATAGCCAATGATGATTTCAAGAGCTCCCTCTTGTCTCCTGATCCTTACTTTACTTCCAGCCTTTAGGTGGGCACCACTGCTCCTTTAATTGTGAAACTGACTGACTAGGAGGAAAGCAAAGAAGAATGTTTGAAACTCAAAAGTTTTTGATCCAGTTCAGGTGGAAATCCCACAAATGATTTGTTGCAATAGAAAGAGCAGTCAACTAGCGTATAGAGAGGAAGACACAGCCACCAGAACCACCAAATCACCAGAAACCACCTGATTTAACATAAAATGACATCTAACAGCTAAACACAAATCACATTGCTTAAGTGGGGTGGGGAAGGAGCTGAGAAAAGGCATCTCAGAAGGGGAGGGAAACAGTCTAGACCACAAATAACTAGTTTGAGAGCTTCCTGTTTAGCCTTTATCAAGACTTCAATATCAGGTACCTGACAGACTTCCCTGCTGGTTCCTAGAAATTCACAGTTAATTTTGCTTACAACTATGTGTCATAATGAAATTTATCTCTCAAGGCAGCACAAAAATTCAGACCAAGACTTCCTACTATTTCAGATTTAGGAAAGAAAAGGAAATGAATTTTATCTTGGCAAGAACAAGGTATTTGCAAAAATAAAAAGTGGCTTAGTATTTTTATTAATATTTACAAAATATTGTAAATTCATAAATTTGTCCAGCTTGCATGTATCAAGGGTACAAAACCCCCAGTTTCATCAATACTGAATTATAAAAGTGTTACAATTACTGAAAAGCACACCTTACCCAGATTTTTTTTTCAGCCAATATACATATCAAATTAAAAACTAAAAGGATTATATTTTCTTTGTTTCAAGACCCAAGGGACCACAAAAACATCCATCTTTTTTTTAGATCCAGGGTAGAATTCTCATAGTGAGCATTTTACTCCAACTATCAAGCACTGTTACTCTCCTCTCGAGTGATTAAAAAAAGATTTAAATACGTGGAAACAGAAACAACTTGTACAGATCATTAGCAATAGGAGACGGGAAATACAATAATGATCACAATTCATGCAGCTCTGTCACTGCTAGAATAAAATAGTCCTCCTTGAAGATGTTCAAGTTAGAACCTGAACAGAACTGGTAGATAATTTTACTAGAAACATTTAATGACTGCTGCCATTATACTGGGAAAATTATCACTTTTTAATTTCTATGAAATACAAATTTTTCTAACACATTATTTGCTGGTTTTCAGCTAAGACACACACACCAGTGCACAACAATCTCCCTCAACAAACAAACCAAAAGCAGGTC
Organism: Coracopsis vasa; assembly: GCA_026283785.1. Lineage (NCBI taxonomy): Eukaryota > Metazoa > Chordata > Aves > Psittaciformes > Psittacidae > Coracopsis > Coracopsis vasa. The sequence continues at coordinate 3,562 of JANHGB010000650.1, read as the reverse complement.
TTGGTACATTGCTAACAACGTGACATACTAGGTAGTTTGTTTTGGTTTGTCTAATCCAGCATACATGATAATATTATACAGGAATCCTCATAGAAAAGAGGAACAAAACTGAGGTTTCTGCCATGGACAAAAACTTTATAAAAGCATAATACAATTAAAATACAAAATATATATAGTACATGTCAGATTAGTTAGTAGTGGCATTTGAGGTTTCTGGAGACTGAAGAAATTCATATGGATCATGAACCATGTCTTGCTGCTCTCCAACACTCAGATGAGAGGGGCTTCCTGTAGAACATGGGAAATAAAAGAAAAACTTTTAGAAGTACAGAAAATTAATAGAGAGGCATTTACGCATATAAACAGCATGGTTAGTTCATATGTTCCTTTCACACTTTTAAAGCAAGACAAACATCTAAATAGTATGTAAAGAGGAGATTTTGAAAGAAAAAAATAAATTACAAGATTCTTCACTAATTTAGACCTTTTTGGGAAAAGTAGTCATAATTCTATTAATTTCAGCTAAAAAAAAAAAAGTGTACAACAGAATTTCATCGAGTATCATCTCACCAACATGTCCTACCTTCACAGAGATGGCAACAAATTGTTAAGCGGTATGTTAACCTACCATCCTGTTTTATCATTGAACTTTATAGTTGATAATGGAAGGCTATTGTAGATTCCCACCTGTTCTTTGCTGCATACAACCATGTCAAGGAAACATTAATACTCCTTAGTATTTCTAAGAGCATAAAATGCAAGTCAATATAGGGATTTGCTGGTCAGTATCAATTTACTTCACAATTACTTCAATCATGCCTAATTAAAAAACAAGTAACTACAGTTAGTGCCCTTAATTCCACAGGTCAAAAGCATATCTTCTTAGTTGCCTTTGCCTTACATATTTAAAAATTAAAACATATTCCTGTAGTTAACACACTATTTTATCAGAGTAGTTTCAATACAAAGATTTATGTAAATTAAAATATAAATTTTAACAAGTTTCAATTACAGCAGTGGTACTGCAACTTCTATGAAAAAGGTAACTTTACCAAGATGATGTTGGTCTCTTTCAGAGGTATTGGAGAGGGAACTCAAATTGGATGATGGCCGCGATCCTACTCTCTCAGCCTGAGCCTCATGAAGGTCCTGCAGCAGCTTAGTTGTTTCATCCAGATGTAAATGGTTATCGTCATGATCAAGCTCCTTCTTCACTTTCCCTAATGGCCACCAGTTACCAACCAAAACCCATAATCAGTACATGCATACTGACTGATAAATTATCAAGTCACTATAAAAAAAATTCTAAAATAAATGTTACACATGATCTTAATCCTGCATTTTCCTTCACACTTCTAAAAGGCAACAGCTGCAGATCTGTTTTCAGTTTCAAGAAATACATGTTGGAAAGCATTTGGTGATATTGGAGACTCAAGGAGAGCACCATGGGAAATGCCTGAAACTGAACTGACTCCTAGTATAGTTTGGCAACTTTCACATTCTGAATTAGAAGTATCTTAAACCATGAGTGATGCTATTTTTTGCGATGGCATTTTTGAAGACATTTGGCCATCTTGGCAGACTGCAGAAATGGGAACATTGCTTTGTGTAGTATTTAAAGAAGGATAGCTCTCAAAGATGTTTATTTGAAGCAATATCCTAACACTTTCATACAACAGTCTTATTTGAAGCTAAAGTCTTCCTAACATCTGAAATTTCTTCTGATTTTTCTTTTGGGACATTCCAAGTGGTGATATGATTGAGCTCCATACACTTACTTACTGCCCAGGTTATTTCAAAACCAGCATATGAAGCAGTAACATTTCTGAAACAAAGCTCCACACCAACCCTTAAAATTTATGAACACATAAAACCAAGCAGAACTATGAAAATTGTGAGGTACAAATACTTTGATTTCTTCAGTGATACAAAAAAGTTAGCCTGGTTAGCACACAAATGTCTCAAAGGAAAAGCAGACCAATGTTTCATTTACCTTGTACCAGCCTTTTACCTGTGTCTATCTATGTTACCTATAGACTTTTACATATGTCAAATGTAGACTTATTTCAACTTTTTGAACACACTTTTATGCTTAGCAAATGCAGCTGTTATTTTGCCTAAATAGTACAATGAAACTGCAATTGATGGCTTGTATATTTACTTACCTAATGAACTTAACATAGAAATATCAAGAGATACATCTGAGTATGGTTTCATAGACAGAAAGTCCAAGTCAGAAGTGTTACTGTCTCCAGCAGATTCTCCAACCTATTAAAATACAAGAAACAGAACACTAGCAATAGTGACAAGCTGTCATAATAACTTTTAGTGTTTAAGGTACATGCATGAATCCATACTCTCAAAAATGTGTAGCACAGCACTTGAGTCTGGAGCATCTATAACCATCTTGGCTAACCCGCAACTCACAGGTAGCTCACAGATGTCTCCAGGACAGCTCGGTCATATGAATGGCAAGGGATGTGTACAGTCAAGGGATCTTTCACCTCAACATCCAGGACTGTTGAAACCAACATTACCAAGTCCTCTGGAACTCAATTACCTATTCAACTCTTTCCTGTCCCATGTCAGAACTCTGGCAGAGGGAAGCATTATCAGTATCGCCACGAGCCACTTCCAGATACCCTTTTTGCCTCACCTTCTCAATGCTATACTGGATTTATTGAAATTTTTAGTGTGACTAACAAAACCAGTAAGGTGGGCCTCCCTATACACACATCAGCTGGAGCTGGTCTTTCAAGTTGTTTTTTTTTAATACATTTGGATAATGAAATACAGCCTGCACTACAACAGAAATTGCATTTTTTTTTCCATGCTTGTTGCAATACTACTATATAATCAGTGTAAAAGTCGGTTATCTTCAAAATATATTCTAAACAAAATTCTGAGGTTGTCTATTCTAGCAGGAAGACTAAAACATGCAGGTAAATATACAACCAGGTATTATTTTTTAGGAATATGAAAATGAAATACAGCACTTTCATGAATTAACCAGTCACCTTCTAGAGAAATACAAACCTTTCCACAAAAAATAAGGAATATTTATAAAACTATAAATTTTATTAGTCGTTATAACGCAATCTATATGATTTTTATGTGAATTGCCATGGAATACAGCACAAATTTTCTGTTGTCGCAAATAATTTGCAAGATAAAACCACTTAAAAAAAGATTGATTAGTAGCTGTGAAAGCAGAAGATATGCATTATTTACCCCTACTTTCTAACACACATTTTCAATGGATATGGCAAAACTGAGGTTTTAAAAAATTTTATAGCAGGTTGAACCTCAAATATTCATCAGCAGATTAAGTATCTTTCAGATTACTAATTGATCTTTCTGCCTCTGAGATTGTTATGCATGCTGAATTAAACTAGAGAATACAGAACAACAGGACAAACAAAGCCACTAACTGAAACAGACTGAGTGCCAGAGAATCCATTTTAAGTACTGAAAGCTTACTCTAGAAAAAAAGAATGTCAATTTTATTTATTTTTTTTTTTAAACACATAAACCACTTTACCATAATCTGTTTGGAAGAATC
>JANHGB010000649.1:0-31789 GCA_026283785.1 Coracopsis vasa | reverse complement strand
AGGGGAAGAAGGGGGCGGGAATCCCTATTTCTTCATTAGTCTGTTTCTTAGGTACAGAGAATATATTGCAAATATAACTTTTTTCAATTTATCATAGTACCTTTTATTGGTCAGAATAGATCACACTGAATTCAAGCTCTGTCACCTGTGGGAAGTTGCAGCAATAAATTCAGTTTTACAGCTTAAAATCTTTCTTTTTTTCTCTTACCCTCTTCCCTTCTCCATCCCTCCCTTCCCTCCTCAGGCAGCCAAGGGCAGTTTCCACTTACACAGAACGTCACGGTTGTTGAAGGGGGAACAGCAAATTTGACCTGCAGGGTCGATCAAAATGATAACACCTCCCTCCAGTGGTCAAATCCGGCTCAACAGACACTGTACTTCGATGACAAGAAAGGTAAATAATTTCCTGAGCTCATGGTTCTGCATCGTTTTTTCTAAAAAAGAAATGTTTAAAGCTATTTCCCTTTAATATTTTAATGTGAAAACATTTGCTAGGAATAGATGTTTTCAGCTATAATTATGACATAACCATTTTGTTTGAGGTGGTTTGCTGAAGGGCTCTCTTCCATACGAAATTGTATTTTATTATTAAAGGAAAAAGAATTATATTGGAAATTCTTATTGCAAGTTAATTTGGAAAATATTGTTGCAAAATATCTTGGATGAGCATATATGGGTGGTAAGAGACTGGCAAGGGAAGCAGTCCATAAACCTTGTGACTTGCTTTTATTAGTATATGTTTGTGTGTGTACATATATATATGTTACATTTGTATGTATATAATCCCACTATTTGCTTCAGGTGTACTGCAGTTTTGCTGTTAGTGCAATACGGAGTTGCTGTGGTAGGTGTTCTTAACAACTAATAAAAATGCTCAGTTTTAGTGCCCTGATTTTTGCAATTATAACATGCACAGATTTTTTAATTTTAGTTAAATTAGAGGGGGAAAAAAGACATTCCTTACAAAAAAACCCCAGCATTATCACTGCAGTAGGATATATTTCTAAGATCTTCATCTTAATCTGATATGAAAAAGCATTACATTTTGCATAACAGAATGTTGAGATAAAGATTGCATTATATCCCATACAGAAATTAAAACTCAAGTTATGAGGAATAAATTCATCACTTGGCTTCAAAATGCAAAAGCTTTGGTGTTGATTTCAGCATTACAGAAGTTCAGCAATATTTCATACTTAATTCTAGTGCTTGAATTTATTCTGAAAGGTGCTACATACTCTAGAACATATTTTAACAAGTGCAGTTATTCCTCTGCTTGAAATTAAAGGACCGCTGTCCAAATGCTTTGCTGAATGGTGACAAGACTTTAAAACACCTTGTAGGACTGAAAATGCTTTGTGGATCTATGAACTTCAATAAAAGTAGAGTCTAAAACCTGTCATTTTATACCTGCCGAAGCTGCAATCAAAATATGGGGTTTTTTGCTATTAATATAATAGCTGAATTGAATCTCTTGATGGTGTTGAAGTGGTTCCTTTCTCTTTTATCTAATTTCCTGTAGCGTGTAATCATTTGATTTGCAATTTCTTTGAAATCATAAGTACCGTTTGAACACAGAATTGAAGATGAGAGGTTTATAAGGTGAAAACTTTTGAGCTGTAAGTCTAGTCCTGTAACCTTTACTCATATGGACCCCTATATTAATTTAGCTGTAATCATTGATGTTTTGGGATGGGTAAATAATGTCTGCAAAACTAAAAGCAGAGAGAACTTGTCTGTTAGAGCATATCAATACTCAGCAAATCTGTATCTTTTATAAAATAAATGACATTTTAAAGGATGTTGAGAAGGACATGGGAGGACTGCAAATAGATTAATTTGAGCTTTGTGGCCATTTTGGTGTGAATTGAATTTTCTGTGTACTTTAGCTAAATCTGTACTTTTACAGCGAATAATTGAAGTTTGTATTACATTTTAATGTAATGAATTGAAGCAACGGAATTTGAATGGCATGCAGCATAGTAAGGACTTAGAAGCAATTTATATTCCCCATAGGAAATGTGAGGAGCTGAAGTGTGTAAATTTAAAGGACCACACTCTTTACTGAACTGTTAGCTTGTCCTAAAACTTTGAGGAACACTTGACTCATTTTATCTAGGGATTACTGCACATCTGTTAGACAGAAAAGCGTCTTGATGTGGTCAAGAAAAAAATTAGGTCCTTCAGACAAAAATATTTAGTCTTTCCTATGCTGGCAGGGCTTTGCATTCTATGTGATGTGTCCAGACTTGAATATACTGAGGGGAGTAAGCAGCGCATAGGAGTGCTACATGGGAAACATTCTACCACTTCTGAAAACAAAGTTACAGCTTTCGTTGGCAATTTTTCTGTATATGTATGTGTTCTGATAAGGAAGACAGAGATTTCCTTTACAGGCTTTGATGCTTGCGTAACTGAGTCAAAATGGAGAGAGATATTCATGTCTGTGATATCTTGGTGGTTTCCTCAGTAAATGATGGAAAGTGTAACTGTAAAGGCTTTTTTTTTTCTTCTTCTTTTTTTTTCCCCACCTCTCCCAGCCAAGCGTACAATTTGGCTATAAAAAGCAGCTTTCTACTAGATTCAGTCATTGCATTTAATTTATTGAGAGCAATGCCTCAGCCAGAGTCTTTTCAAACCTGTCTTTTAATGTTAGCCAAAACCAACCTTCAGATCTTATTTTTCCTTTCAACACCATGAAAATTGCTGTTTAATAGCTGCGTTTCTCAAAGCCTGAAAATACATGAAAACTGTTGAGTAGGTTGTAGAGTATACAATGGTGTAGGGTTAAGTTCTGTGTAGGAAACAGACCCTTAGAAGAGGAGCACCACCAGTAGCCTTTATATCTGTCAAAGCTGAGTAACTGTTGATGTTACCATGTTCAGAACTAAATCAAATTTGTATGGCTTTAACTTTACTTCCCTTCAGTAAGTTATTTTCCAGCTATGTACTCGTGTAAGAATGGCAGATGCAGGAATGACAGTATTTGTCTTTTATGGCTGGAAGTGTTACAAAAAATTCAGGAAACCTTTCTATTGATTGCTCTGTATTTTAGTAAATGTGAGAAAATCAGGTAGTAAAATGAAGGAAGGCAGTTAAGTATCAAAAGAGGGTCCAAGCTGCAGCAGGAGATAAGGGAGATGACAGCTGTCAACATATGGCAGAACAGGTGACAAAAACACAGGAGATTGTCCATGCATTGAAAAGCCCTCAGCTTCTAGATTATACTTGGTGGGACCCCTTTCATATTCACACTTCTTTCTCAAGCCATTTGGTTCCTCTGTCTTGAAAAAGTATTTTCTGACCAAAATAGAAAATTTGCTGTGTGCCAGGAAAAAAAGAGCCACTTGTTCACATGGAGGGAATGTCTGCTTCCCAGTCCCATGCCTTTCAACAAGGGGTTAATTATTAGTCTCCGTTTCATTCAGAATGGATGACATATTATGAAAAGCATGTTTGTGCCATTTTGCTTTCTACTGAACTGTGATGCAATCATTAACATTGAATTTAGGAGTCATAGTCTTCCTTTTTCCGTTCTAGATATTCTAAGGAAGCGTGGAAATGCAGTAAGCCAAATACACTAATACCAAAGCTACACTGTTAAAATTATTCTTCTGGTTCTCCGTGTATGGAGAACCACAAACATGCTATGGCCACATGTTTTTCAGTACAGATTTTGCTCAGTTAGGAGGATTTTGTGGCTGGTAAAGAGCACCTCCACTACCACCCTCCTAGCAATTTAATATTGAATATTTACGAAGAGGGCAAAGACTATTTTTAACTTGAGACATTTTTGGCACCTGGCCTAGACAAGTCTGACAATGATACAGATAAAAAATGAGTAGAGTTTTGTCCTAGAAAAGGCAATGTGTAAATTTAGTGAATATGAATCCGTGTTTCAGAGGTTGCTTCCAGGTCCTCATAACTTGAAGTAGTTGATTTGGGTTTTGTTGTAAATTTAGGCCTGAAACGTGTTTGACTTACTGTGGTAATGGGAACTGGGGGAAGAAAAAAATCCTATTTTCCTACAGGAAAATACGTTATCGCTTTATTATATTAGCTAAGCCACAGAAAACATTTGCTTCCCTCTGACTTTTATTTTGACACTCTAAATTAAAGCTGGAACTAACTTTGTCTTCATTATTATTTTAGCACACAGTAGTTAAAATATGTGACAATACAAATGTTTGATCTTGTGCATTGGTCTTCCTGATGACCTGTCTCCTTCAGCGTGAATGTCTCTCTCTTGTCCTTTCTGGTGCTGCTTTTTTTCTGGTTCCTCTACCTTGTAGCTTCAAGGACATTGTTTTTCAATTTGATTTTTAGCTCATCCTCTTTCATTTGAAGCATGAAGTCGTTACTTAACAGTGAAGTATAGTGTAGTTTGGATAAATGGTATTAAATTTTAGTAGGCTTTACAGCCTTAGCAAGACCCCCCCCTCTTCGGTTTTCCCCCACCTGTACGGACTTAAAGATCATGTCTTCCTGGAAAATAAGAATTCAGAGCTCACCCTGGGCAAGTTCAGATTCTTTGGAAACAAATGCAAATCACATACTGCACATAGAATGAGTTTTTCCTTACACAATTTTCAATTAAAATGAATAATTGCCATAGAAACCTCCATGTCCCTTTATGCACCCAAGTACCTATAATTGTGTAGCTGCCTTTGGAAGAAGCACAGTGTGCAGCAAGGTAGGACTGGCAGATACGATTTCAAATTAATACTGGTTATTTTATTTTATCTTCACTGGTAGCACTTTTTAAGGGTTTTGAGTGGACAATAATCAGAATGACATAAATATGACTGCAGATGTATAACAAAAAGTGTGTAGCACAGAAACACAGCGATGGTTGATAAAGAGAAGACTGAAAAGACCCTTCATTTAGCTTGCTTTGCAGCTGTCATCTCATACTTCCTTCTGGTAGGGAATATAGATACATGTAAAGCAGGATATGGAGTTATAAAGGAGGCATGAACAGTGGTTGTTAATGTCAAAGGTGTTATATCGATCTCAGGTGTTATAGCTCATCAATATAAAAATGTGCAATCAGACTACAAAAATGAAGAGAAACAGTACCTGGTGTATACATACCTAACAGTTTTTCTCAGTCAGGCAAGGGCAAATGTAAGATATCCACTCTTCACCTTAACAGAGAAGTTTGCAGGTCTGTTGATAGTAAAAGAAGTCATGTGTTGACATTGATCGTGACAAGTTTGCCACAAACTGACATGTCAGATTTTGACAAGACATATGCCTGATGCTAATCATAGATGGCTACGTCCCTTGTGTTTTCATGAAGTAGTAGCACTCTCATGTCTTACTGAAAAATTAGAAAGTGTATTCCAAGCGTATTCCAAGCTCAGGATTATTCATCCCTCAGCAGCAGAATATGTTTCTTTAGATGACCTTTGATTTTTTTTAACATGTAAGAATACTTGGCATTTATGTAACTCCCTATCATCTTGAAAGCTTTCAGACATACTGATGCACTAGGCAAGGGTTATGAGAGGGCGCTGTACTCGCAAAGCTCCTGAGAGCTTCTCTGATAGGCACGATGCCCCAGGTGAGCTTGTGGAAACATGTGAGTATAGCAGCTGCCCATAACGTTCTGTAGTTGCTCCGCCTTGGAGTAGCACTGTCATGTTTGAACTTGCGGGTAAGTTTGGAGACAGGACATGTCTCTAATCAAAACATAGTGCCTTTTGGCATACCTAACTGTACTATCAACTCCATGAAAACAACTCCGAACCTTTTTCTTTCTCAATATAAAGATATTCGGAGGGAGACTCTGAAATTCACAGTGCACAAGGTATGGGATTTTAATAACACTGTCACATATGTCAATTTGGGAGGATTCATTATTGCAGAGAACTTGAAATTCTAGCTGCAGTGCTGCCACAATTAAATGGTGACTGAATTGCCATACAAAAGCCTGGCACTTTCAGACATAAAAATCTTGTCTTTCTGATGTGGTAAACATCAGTTAGTTAGCTGTATTTACCCCTTGACTTGTTTTGTGGAAGCCTGACTCTGGATATTGAATTCAAGTATAAATCCAGCTTACACTATTCTGTGGTGATTCAGCTGCCAATTCTAAGCTACATAAGGAAGCAGAGGCACTTCCAAGTGCAAGCTACAAAAATAATTTGAGAGTGTTTCTGGTTGGGGGGAAACAGTGAACTTCCTTCCTGAAGGACCATTTAATGATTCTAGTAAGCAGTTGAATTTAAGATGTAGGTGTACATGTAGACAAACAATCCTCAGGTAGAAGAAGTAGGCTTCTACAAAATGAAAGTCGGAGAAGCAAAGAAAATGTGTCCTTTTGCAATGGAAAGGAAAGTAGGAAATACATGCTTTAAATGAGCTATGCAGACAGGGAGGCAGACAACCTGTGTTGTTGGGAGGACTGAGAGCATTAGTATTTAAGTAATGTGAAATTGAGTAGCAATGATGAATGGGCTTATGTCTCCACCTTCACATGCTCTGTTTCCTATTATATAATTGCATGGAGATGGTATCAGACAGTAGATGATGACCAAGCTTAACTCTGTCCTAGGGTACGCATATAAATTAGAGATTCACTGTTGCTTAGAGTATAATGGACCCTTTCAGTGAAATAATACACTGTAGTAAGCCTGTGACATAGCATGAAAAACAATGGGAAAAATGGAAGAAAACTGCAAGCAAATACTGAAGTATGATTTTACAGCTGGAAAAGTTGGGGGAAAGGTAGACAGAGGAACAGGATTGTTATTTTTTTACCCCTGCACTGAACAGCTATAGCTTGTTAATGCCTTGTAACATTTCAGAGGTTTCTAGCATTTAAAGAAGAAATTATCAGAGATAGAAATCTGGTTTTCACAGGGACCTTTCCATGCAGATCTTTTAGAATAGTTCTTCCAAGATCTGTGTTTAAATTTAATGGGTTTATGTTGGTCAGATCTGTTGATTTCACAGTTATGCTACACAACTATCAGTGTGGCCAGCTTTTTGTCTTCCCTTGAGGCCCATGGTATGACTTACTGGCATAGATAACCCAGGTTAAGTCTTTCGGCTGCAATTTTGTTTCTTACTACTGGGTCGTTATGCTCATTCACTCCTCCATAGTGCGGTGGAGGAGAGAATTGGAAGGGCAAACCCCAAGAAAAACTCATAGATCAAGTTTAATAAGTCAAAGATATAGACAAAAAAGCAAGCGATGGAAAGGCAATCACTCACCCCTCCCACCAGCAGACTGATGCCCAACTAGTCTCTGAGCAATCCCTACTTGGGGAAAACTACTTGTAAGTTTTACTGTTGAGCACAGCTTCTTATGGTGTGGAATATCCCTTTGGTTAGTTAGGGTCATGTCTCCAACATGTCCCCTCCAGTCTACTTGAGGGGGACGCAGAGTGAGAAACAGAGAAGTCCTTGATGCTGTGCGTGCAAGCACTGCTCAGCTATAGCCAGTGCACTGGCATCTTATGCACACTATTTTGGTCATAAATCAAAAATACAGCACCATACAGACTTCTGTCTAGAAAATCAATTTGATCCCAACCAGACCCAGTACACATTGCCCCTGAGCAATGAGCAGGAAATTAGCTTAAATGATTTTAGATAGTAGTTCCTCAGTGGTCTTAGGGCTTCTGAGATCAGGTGTCTCACCTGATCCGTAAACCCCAGGATTTAAAAATAGATTGCCACTTTTGAAAGCCAGAATGCTTCTGTTCATGCATCCTAAAAAAGATAACGTGGTAAAAGAGAACAGGAGTCTGTTAAAAGTATCTTGACAGTTATTGTCTGTATGACTGTGAAAATTACATTTTTAAAATGTATTACAATGCATTTGAATATTATTTCATTGCAATAAATTAGTAGAACTACTCCCACTTACAGCATTTATTTTTTCATTTCTTAGCAGTATTAAGTGAGCAAATGAGCATAGTGTAGAGATGGCTGGAAAGTGTAGGAGTTTGCATTATATTGTGCTGAAGTGTGGGTACGTGAAGAAATTAAATTTGCCAGCACTCAAGCTAAATGGAGAATGAAGCTGATACATTGGAATATGATGAAGTGAAGCTGTAGTTGTGATGACACTGCTAAGATTACTCTGTTAAGAGTTTCATGATACTCAGACTGGTGGCTATTTTTGTTTCAAATGGCAAAGAATCTTCTGAGAAGTGAGAAATTGGAGGGGGGAGGGAGGCAAGGTTCAAAAAAAGGATGGAAAGAGAAATTTCATATACGTGGCCTCTCTGAACTGCTGGTTTGCGTGGATGAGCAAAACTTCCTGGTTTCCTGAAGAAAATGGACCTATTGCATTAAATTCTGAACCCATTGTTTTCTTTCAGAAAACTCTTAGAGCAAATGATAGCTAGCAACAATTTGAGTGAAGAGAAAGGCAAGTGGGAGAATATGCTCACAATTATAAGCAGTAGATCCAGGATCAGGAGAGCACATCATGGTACATCATAGGAACATGAAGGTAAGTAGAAAAAGACGTTTTAGTTTTAATCAGGAGCACAGTGAACAGTGCTCCTTAGGGAAAGTCAAGGTTATTTTTATGAAGAAACTAGGTGACAGGCAAGAGTGCTGACTGTTTTATTACAACTTAATACAGTAGAGTCATAGGGATACGAGAATTACCAGGCAGACCAGAACCTGGATGTTTTGTTGTATAAGGGACTGTTAGATCCAGGAAGACTTAACTTTGGAGAATACAAAGAAATGACTTTGCAAAGTATAGCTGATATTTGCAAGCCTGGTGAAAATTATGCTTCTAAAAAGAAAACAGCAGTGGAAAAAGTTGAAGTGCAAATGTTTAGAAATGGCATATTAGTTTATAAATAAGTAGACAATGCTTTAGGATAAAAGCATAAAAATATTTGTAATTAAAAGTGAAAGACAGACACAGAACATTCAGATATTCCCAGGACAGAAAGATGTGATATATTACATATAGAAATAGGAAAAAATCCACACCATAAGTACAGTCATGACTTTGCATCTGGATGACACAACTCTACCAAGAACAAACCAGAAACCCTCAAAAACATGACAGTATCTGCTTCGCACAGTGCCATGAAGAGACACCTGAGCTAGTGCTTAAGCTAGCCAAGATGTTTCTGACAGGTCTGTCCAGATTCGGCAAGGTTTCTCCACACTGGCTAGTGATAATGGAAACAATGAATCAGAAACTGACTCTGAAACAGAAACTGAAATTGAATGCAATATAATCCCAGCAGCCCTAGCCCTAACAGCAGGTAGTACAATCACTGCCATTCCAGCTGCTTTTGGAAGTTAACATGGAGATTAACTATCAGTCAGTAAATGCTGGAGGAATAAAAACACAGCAGGTCAAGGAGAAATGTAGTCCAGAAGAGTGATTTAACAACATGTTTTTAGAGAATTACCCAACTGGATGGAAAACAACTCCAAAGATATGACTTGAAGGACAATGACTACGATGTAGGAAAATAGTAAAGGAATAGGAAAAGCTTCTTCTATCAGCATGATACAGAATTGGGAATCTGGGAGTCTGGATTAACTAGACCTGAGATAACTTGATTCAAGGCCTGCCCCAGAAGCTGGTTTGATAACACAGTTGTACCTGTGGACTTCAGCCATCTGCCGTTTGAAATTACAGCCTCACTGAGAACATACTGGCTTGCCAGACTGTATATTTCTAACATTGCTCAGTCAAATATGGTAGAGAGGTCCCAGAGCTGCTTGTGATCCCAGATGGCAAGTCCCCACAATGTTGTATTAGCAGGGCTTAAGAGTTTATTGGCTAGGAGATAAATTCTCTCTGAGTTAGAGCTAACTGGCATACAGTGAGTGTGAATGTCTCTGCAGCATGCTTTCCTTCACTTTTATTTTCACGCTTAGCAAGGGTGAAGGCAGCTTGGATCTTTTTTCAGTGGTAGCATGGGTTCACTTTAACCTAAAATGGAGAAGATACTACTAAAGGCTCACTTTTAGCCACTCTGTATAAAACAGGAAGACTTAATGGTAAAAGACTGGACTTCTTAATGTTTAAAGGCTACAGTAAAACAGTGTGATATTTTTCTTTTAAATAGTCACCCTAAAAAAATAAGCCCTCGTTGACTGGCACAATGTATATGTGATATAAAGGAATGAAATGAGAAATTCTGATTTTCTTTAGGATCAAAATCTTCTGTTAAAAAGCCCAAAAAGCAAAACAAGCAATTATTAAAAATACGTATACTGTATCTACTGAAACAAATTTGTAAATGATATGTACTAAATCTAGCTGAATTTTTTAATACCTCCCGTATATTACAGTCACACCTTATCATGTGAATATAAATCCACTATATCACCAAAACTAGAATACCTTATTTAAATTTCCATTGGCAGTGGGAAACAAATCAAAGACAAATTTTACCATCAGATGTTATGAAGCCAGTCTAAAAGCCAGATGATTAATATATAGGAGGATCACAGTATTAAGGTCAGACAAGCTGAGGATTTTAATATATCCAGAGATTTAAATCAAAGCAGTAAATGTACACTTTCATAGCGCCTGGTCCTCAAAATATTATCGTTTTCAATTTCTGAAGTGGAAGTGAAGGCTCTACCATTGTTAGAAGTGCTCATCTCTTTGCTCTCTTTCTGGTAGAAACTTGTTTAAGGAACTTCCCTTTATGATTGTTTCAGCACAGAAAGTGTAACAGATCATCATGTCCTGGATCTTTAAGGATCTGTGTGCAGAAAAGTAATTGCTGATGAGCTGCTGATATGGGGTGAAAATCCTCAATAACTCAGTGAGAGACTGTGTGATGTTCTGCTGTGAGCCAAAGAAAATAACTTTAAATTGAACAGAAACAAGAACTGAATCAACCTGAATGAGATTATTTTCAGAGGTATGTACTCTGGGTAAAAAGAGCTTGAGGAAACACAAAAACCAAAAGGCAGTTGTGTAAATGGAGGAGAAAAAAACCCCACAAACTAGTAGCACACAGAGTTCAAGGCATGCCAGTAGATGTTAAAAAATAATTAAAATCCATGCCTGTAGCAGCTAATCTACATTAACTGACTGATAATTCTTGTTATCTATATATTAATTGTCAAATATTAATAAGTTTCCAGAATGCTGTTTAAAGAATATAAAATAATTAGAAGATCGGGAAGAGAAATAAAGCTTCATAAATATAAAATAAACCCAATGTGTAAGTTAAGTGTAGAGACTCTAAAAGAACCTTTTCTTGAAATGAAAATACAGATGTGAATTTCCATCATGGAGTCTGAAAAGAAAAAAGCAATTTTCTTTGTATGTGGCAGCTTATATTAAGACTGGTGCTGCATCCCAAATGCCTTCCAGTTTGGTGTGATATGGATAAACTGTTGGAACAACCACTATTTTTTCCTTCCTTGAATTTCAGCTTAGCTTTGAAGCAAAGCCCCATTGATCAGTCTGATCAAACCTTTTAAATGTATCCTGTCACAAGCTATTATTATTTTATTTCTATCCGTAGCTGTGCTGTCCAGTAGCAGCCTAAGAGAATAACACCATGCAACTACACTGACAGCTCAAATGTGTGTAAAATGGAAGCAAAACCAACTTAAATAGAATTGCTTATTATCTAAAATAACATTTAAAGGGAAAAATACAATGCCATCTTACTAGATTATTCTTCCTATACAGATAACCTTGTCGTGGTTCAATTTATGCCAGTGAACAAAAGCTTGGTTTATAAAATGTACATCGCAGGATTCAGTCTTAGCACATGTGGATGTATTTTTCTTCAAACAGGACATATTTCCCCATCTGATATTCTTCAGATTTTTTTAGTCAATTTTTCAGCCTAAAAATAAAGTGAGTGTCATCTGTATTTTTCCCATCCTGAACAAAATTATCATGTGTCTCAGTGCAAATCCTATAATTTCTATTTTAATACCATGGTTGTGCTGCTCGCTAGCAAAGAGAAGAAAACCTGTCTGAATAGAACTATTTTGAATAATATGCCAAACTTGATTGAACTTGCGTGAAACTATATGCAATATGGCTAAGTAATATACAGAACTAGTACTTATAATACTTGTAAATAAGACAAAGAAGTGCAGACATGACTTAAATTCTTTTTCTGCGTTATTTAAAAGAAGAAAAAATTCCAGTGACTTGCAAAGCAATTTGTAGCATATAATTATGCGTATAGAATAGTACTCTTAAATCCTTTTTACCTCTGTTACAGATAGAATAAGTTGTATCAGACACTAAACGAGTAGGAAATGAACAGTTGCGCTATTTATACTAGAATCAAGCAGTTTTGGGTTTGCTTGCTGTTTGAGCAATTGTGTGGTGAACAAACTTAAAAATTGTTATTATATTAAAAATACATATGAATAATTCAATCTCTTAGTTGTCAAAGGTTGCTAAGGAGAATCACAGAGCAGTCACATTCCATTTCTTTTAACAGCATGATAGAAAGTTTTTGTTCACAATTAATGCAATGATTATCTAAAAATGAGAGATAGGGTCTGAGAAGTATCAAATTGCCTCTGTTGAGTTGAACCATGGGGAATTTCTGGAAGATTTACAATCGTATTGGTTCATTGCTTAATCAGATGGCAGAAAGATGTTCTCAGTATGCATTCCTTTCTTTAGTGAAAGAAGTGATTAACCCACACTATCTTGAAAGACTTTTTTCCTCCAACTACCTAGCAAAATTGTATTTAATCCCTGTTTTGGTACTCTACAGACACACTGTGTGTTCTGATGTACTTGATAGAAGACATTTTGGATCATTTTTAATTTTTGAAGAGTAGATGTTTATCCTAGTCACATCTTGTGAGAGAACCAGAAGAGGCATGAAGACTATGTAAGGACTCAAGACAGCTGAGCTCTTGGCAAGTCTGGTAGCAACACTTTACATGCTCCTGTCTCCAACTGTCTGTCCTGCCCCACTGCCAGATGTTAGAGGCATTGTGAAAACAGTAGCAGAAGGGAATTTGCTCTTTGCCTGTACAGGAAAATTTGCAGCTGGTTTCCTTCTGATTCTATTCCTTTGTTCTGAGTCTGTTATGGGAGTGGTAATTGCTAGTGTTGGGACTGGAGTCCGCGGCTGTTTCTTAAACCACCATTGCTAATTCCATCAAAGCATTTGTGCCACAACTCTTAGGCTGTTATAGAATAACTCTTCTCTGCAATCCTCTGGTCTGCCTGGGGAGATCTCCTGACAGTTCTGATCCACCCGAAAAGCAGAAATGTCGACTTAAAAAGTCAGACGTGTATGTGCATTAGTCAGAACTTTCTTAGCAACTGACTCACACATACAGAATTTTCGCCCTGTGCAGATAAGCCAGGATTGTGAATGGCTATTTTTTCAGACCTATTGAAGGTTTCAGTTTCCTCTTACTAAGATTTAAAGAAAAAATGCTTATAATTTTCTTTCTTGTAATGCACAGTGCTTTGATGCTGCCTGTCAATTTTTTGCATTTCATATGTCTGTCTTCCTGCAGATGAGCATCTGTTAGCATGGGGCTGGGGGGGGAATCATGGATGGAAGGGCTTATTCCATCTTTGTTTGTTGCAGTGTCCAGTTTCATACTGGAATTGTTCTTGCACTCAACTGGAAGGATCACCTTAGAGCTGAGGCAAGTAGAAGCCTTGAAGTCATGCAGGCTGCTGTTCTCTGAGTCAGGAGGCTGATCACAGTCTGTGGTGTTCTCGTTAGAATACCTGTCCCAGCCTCTATTCATGTGAAGGACACATGCCTGATCTTTCACCCTGAATTAAAGCCTATAAAAGGCTGTGAGAAGGGAACATCGTTCACAGTGAAGAACAGAAAATACGTGGGAAAAAAAGTACCAGGCTACTGTGTACCCGCATCCTCTGTAACAGGCATGCTTAGTCATCAAGACATCTTGCCTTTGTTTGTGTTTCAAGCATAGCAAACGTGATCTGCAGGATTCTTTACTGTTCAGCGTTGTAAGGAAAACTTTCTCTTTCTTTTTTAATCTATCCTGCTTCAGAACTTTACCAGAATGAGATCTAGACTTGCTGTCTGGAAGGAGAATAACACCGTTTTAATATTCCCTTCAAAATGCAACATCAACTATAGAATGTGATCGAGGGGGGAGAAATTGCCCAGCGTAAACAAGCTTTTTACAAAAATCCTAAATAAAACATTTATTTCAGTCTTATATCTATAAAAAGGAAACTTACTCTAAAATGAAAATACTCTATTTCCATCCTATCAACCCAATTAATTTTTCTTCTAAAATAGAAAGTATATGATGAGGCATTATTATGTCAGTAAGTGTATTTTTCAGTGAATAATACGCTTTTGTCAGCATGGTTTCTTCGTAGTTTTGTTTCAAATACATCAGTCCATCTGCACAGATTACTGATAAAGCATCGTTCATTTTTTGTGTCTCTATTCACTTCAAATTGAAAACTAAATCTAATACAGGGTTTGGTTTTATTGCCTTACTTCACCCACTCATGACAGGTGTGGTATGTTGGAGCAGAGGAACGAATCAGGTTCATGTGTGCAAGAATTGACCTAAAACTCTGAATTTCAGTCCCTTGGAAAATAGAAGCAAGGCATGAACCTTGGCACCAGAGAGCCAAATGCCACCAGAACAACCCGTTTCTTAGAATGGCTCTTCCCTAGAATGACAAACTTTACTCTACAATCAGACTAATGTCCAGTTCTCAAAGAGGGGACATCAAGTTGTTGGGTTTGAGAGCTGCCAGCTCAGTTCCCAGCTCCATCACAGATCCACTGAGGGCATACCTTTAAATGCTTGCCTGTAGATAGTGAAGGGACAGCATTACAAGGTAATGTGTTGCTAATTAACAGTACTTGGAGTTGTGAAAGGTTTTGGCAATAGCATAGCTGGGTCATTTTAAGATTCTTTTGTGCCATTTTCTGATGGGACCAATTCCTAGTAGAAACAGAAGCAGAGAAGACAGCTGCTCCTTCTTCACTGGTACATCTTCAGTTTTTTTCTGCTTATTATCAGAAAGAAAGCAGCACCTATAAGAATTAAGAAAGGTACAGTTTACAAGTCCTTCAACAATTTCTTTCTTTCCTCATTAAAAATTAGGACATTGGTCACATCTGTGCTCTAAAGTAGGAGGGTAAAAAACCCAGATGCACCTTTATTTTGATGCCCTGCTCTTTTGCTGAACTCGTCTAACTCCTGAGGAAACTAAAACTGTGATATAAAATATGTTGTAGCTATGTGTAAAATAGCTCACTTCTGTAACACTAGACTTTTAAAATCCAGCTTGGTTTGAGTATTTGAAGTTAGCAAGGAGTTGCATACTTCTACCCATTTATAGATGAAAGTGTGTTAAGCAGAAAGACATATTTTACCCAGTCTTACAATCTAAGTCCTTGCTTCATTACTCACATTATTCTCTGCCGACTGTATTCCATTTAAGGTGATGTAAGAAAAGTTCATTCCAAACATATTTCTTTCTGTTCTGTCTCTGTTACTTGAGCTGGAGTTCCTCACCACAAGATGATGCAGTGACACATCAACAGGCAATGCCGAGGCTCCCAATGGCAGTCATAAACTCTTTCGTATCATGTTACGTTTGAAGCACTTATTTTGAGAGCCTATAGAGGGATTCAGAAAAGCTTGTGCTAGTTCCCAGATATTTTAAGCCTGAATGAGCTTGGACTCATCCTCCAGATCAATGTGTCTTAACGTGTATAGCATTTCTTTTTAGAAAATGAGAGGATTTACTGTTCAAAGAATGCCAGCCTTGCTGCTGAAGAATTTTAAGAGGTGCAGTTCATCAGTGTTTAACAAAATGTGCTGGCCATGATGTTGTCAGTTTGTAATGAGGTAAGGTAAAGGATCTGTATGAAATCTGTCAGTGTATTGCAACTTCCTGAGAGGCTGGTTTTCACACTGATCAGTAATAAACCCATTTTGCAGAAAAAAATCACATCCCTATTCATATAGATTATCTCACAGTGTGTCAGAATCTTCTCTCTCCTAAGACAGTTATATAGCCTACATCTATTTTGTTCTCAAGCATGGGTGAGAGTAGGAAAAGAGCAAATGGCAGTGATTTGAAAACGCCTTCATTCATTATATGTGCTTTGTAACAGTTTTGAAGAAAGATATTCAGGGAGTCGTATTTTGTAGTGAGTTCCTGTTTCTTCTCTTAACTACCAACAATAAACAGATTTTTTTATGTCAAACTGATCAAGGCACAATAGATCAGAGTCGTCCTTCAAGATGTAATAGACATGATAAGGATTAATTTCTTATTTTAAAATGTGGAAATTATTCTCCTTGTCAGAGAGCAGTATGTCACCCAACCATCCCCCCATTACCACCGTTTCACTTATGATAAAAAGGGCCTTGCATCTCACTTTACAGGCATGACAGGAAGGAGACCTATTAGTAAAGATTTAATAGGCCTGGAATAGAGGGTAATAGAAATTGAATCGGTGTAATTTATGTGGTACTAGCAGCAATATGATCTGAAAACCTTCAAAGGTTTTCCCTTCTGCAGTGGCTTGAAATGAGAAGGTGTTTTCAAGTCATGTTCCTGCAAGGTGCGTACTGTCAGTGTGGGGTTTTTTCACACTTGCTCTGGAATTTTGTGGGTGTGTGTATTTAATCTGAAATGTTGGAAGAAAATTCATTTTTTAGCCAGTAGTCCTAGTGAATGGTAGTGTATATAATTGCACCATCAGTTAACTCACACTCTTCCAAATTCTCCCTCATTAATATTTGAACCTGTTGTCCAGTTCCAACATGTTTGAAAGAAAGTTTGTATATCAAATATGTATAAACTCATGAGTGGTAGGAGTAGGGAAGAAAGTTATCTAGATTTATTGTGCTACTGCGAGAAAGGCAAGTAGAATTTTGTTGTTCTCCACTTGAAGAGGCAGAGACTGGCAGCTGAGATAGGAGGCAACCAGTCACCTCATGCAGAGCTCTAGACTGGAAGGTTAAATCCCACTTGTTTCTTACCCAGCAGGTAAGGATGCAGAAGGAAGCTGAGAATTCTTGTAAAAGGGGAAAATCAATTACTGTGGTATAAACATGGTGGGTATAACTTCTTAGGAGTTCAATTTTCAGTAGCTCTTTGCTGAACAATTAACTAAAAACTCATTAATAGCTAGCACTGTAAAAACTGTGTGTTCAAGATACAAAATTATTACAGGTTGAACTCCAGGCTCAGTCCTAAAGATAAATACATACCAACAGTTGCCTAATAGATATGTTGTGTTTGTAACAGGCCAAATTATGACCTTGAATAGCAAACACAATTCTGCCTACTTCAGTAACATTAGCTTGCTTATGTAAGGAATTACTATTGCTCCACAATTCTAGATGCAGAAGTCTGTAATATGCAAACATGAAAATGTTCTCTCTACTGGAGCTTGACTGGAACTTTCTTGATCTGCTGCAGAAGTGAGCACGAGCAAGTGCTCATTGGAATCCAGTGTTTATTTCCAAGGTTAAAAGGGGTTTAAAATTTTGACTCATTGCAAAGAAGACAAAATGAAGAAGCAAATTTTCTTTCTGAAATGTTAAGCCATTTCTGAACAGAGTAGGAAAAACTGATCCGTTAAATACCCATGTAAATGATGTTTACTGTCTCAGCAAGTAAAATGCCTTTTCTGACCATATAAGGATCAACATTTCTATAAAAAACAGAGCTGAAAGGTTGTGGGTGAGTAATGTGACTGATGTCTGTGAGTAATGACGATCTCTCCCACTGTTAAAAAATTCCTTGGGGGAAAAAATACAGTAAAAAAGAAATCAACACCATTAAACAGACTAACTTACTATTTTATGCTTAAAAACAATGCCAGGTTTATGAAAATGTAGGGTAATGTGATGTGGAAGTCTTCCTTAGGCATGTCAGTAATACCAGATTGCAGCTCTTTCGAATTGAATAATAGGCTTCAGCATTCATTCTTTGACATACTGTACACCAGAGACAGGTAGGTTTTATACTGGAATAGGAAGTGGAACTTAAAAGCATTAAAATGAATTATAGAAAACTTCTCAGTTGAGAAGATTGTCTCTGTGTGATTAGAATAACAAAACAAATATGATAGTTTGCTTGGGATCTTTGCTGCATTTTGCTATAATATCATGTTTTATAAGATAGACTTTTATTTGTACAGTGCATGAATAAGGAAGCCTTATGGTGGTAATTTAGTAGGATGATAATAATGTTGGAGATTTACTGAGAACAATTCCCCAAATTGGTTTTAAACCAAGATTCCAGAATAAAGGGGCTTGACGTTGAGTATTTTGGGTGAGATTCAATTAACTGGGATCCTGACTGGAACCCTCCCTACAGGAGTTGCAAGGTGGATTTTTAGTTAAACAGTAAGCTTTTAACATACTTTAGAACCTTCTGGGAGAAAGTAGTTGTATGTTCCTTGTCATTTACCCCTTGTGAACATCTGGTTTTATCTAAATTATTTACAAATCTGAGACCATAGTGTAAAAGATGTACAACAACAGCGGCAATGCAAGTGCCTTACGCACACTGCAGCCAGACCCTCTTCACTGTTTACCACCACGACTTCCTATAAGAAGGGGATTTCTGGCAGTTGGCCATATTTTAAATGGTGCTTCACGTCAGGATTTGAGTTTTGCATCCTAATCTTAAAACAAATGGACTCCTAGATGTTAATTACTTGCCCAAGGCGCTGAGGCAATGAGTTTCAAAGCTTGGATAAAACCAGGAGTGTCTGGCTTGTAAGTACCCTGTTAGACAAGGTATTCTCCTAAATGTCAAATATTAGTTTATGAAAGTAACTGATATAACAATAATAACACGTTGGTTTTGATTGATGAGTCATATTTGTTTATGTGCAAGACCTAGGAATTACTTAAAAAGTTTCTGTATTAAGACCCTTTTCTTCACAGGCAGTTTAACACAGCATGTCAGTCCTTTTGTCTTCTGAGGTAATGACTTGAATCTTATTCTGTAAGTGTCACCCAGAGAATAATTATCTTTGCGTTACTATTCAGAAACAGAGTTTGGTTGATTTCTTTTAACTTGACAGCCATGTTTCTTTGGTTCAATAAATGTTATCAGGCATTCTTTGGCTGCTCCTATTGCATCAACTTTAATTAGTTTTTGATTGCTGTTAATTTCACAGCTTTTTCTCCTTAATAAATTGCATCAAATATGGTTCTGGGGTTTTTTTTTATTGCATCAAGTTTAATTAGTTTTGTGCTTTGCTTACTCTATTTTACTTGCTCTTTTAAAAAAAAACAAAGCTCCTCCACAACTTCTTCCTCTGAATATACCTCTGAGTCACCAATTCTGGCAGTGGTGGTTAAAGGAGATTGTAGAATCTCTGATCAGTAAACCTGTCTCTCTCCAGAACTGTGAGAGACCCCCATCTCACCAGGACAGTAGTGGTGAATGTGGCCCATGATAGAAAAGTCACCACTGGGCTTTGCCCAGTGGTACAATTTACAGTGTGTTTTTACATTACAAAGATATGCTGGGGACTTTAAATTCAATATTTCTTCTAAGCAACCTAGAATAAAAGCAATGTGATTCAAATGGAAGTCTGTTTCCTTGGTACGGTAATGTGCAAGTGAACTGCTTAGCTAACTTGTGAAAGTGATCCCTCACCATTATTCTTTAAATACAATCGTGTGCTTTTGGAAGACCACGTTTTGTGGGAAGAGTGATAGGACATTTCATGAGAACAACCAATTCTCACCCTAACCATCTAGTTGTAAGTATTGTAAGTTGAAATGCACAGACTTGGAATTAGACCTTTGGCATTGCTAGTTTTCCTGACTCACTAATTTATAGGTAAAGTTTGATTCTTTCCAAACTCGATTTAACCCATGGTATGTAGGAAAGATGTTTTTTTAATCTCACTCCTTGGCATCATCTGGAAGTCTCTGTGCTCCTTGTGATTTTCTTCACTTTTGTATGGTTTCACTGAAGATTTCTTTAGTGAAAATCTTCAAGATTTTGAGCAATGAGTGTCAGAAAGGTCCTCAAATAATACTGAAAGGTGAGATTTCAATACGCTGCTTCTCTCTATAGAAGAAGGTGGAGATTTCAAAGAGACAAAGGAGGCAGAAGCTGTATCTCAGAAAAGAACTGAGGAATGAAGAAGGAACATAGATGGCTTCAAAGGAGCTCAGAATAAAAGAGCACTGCAGGACAGGAAAAGAGATTGTCTTAATTCACTTCCAAGTACTTTAGGTTTCAGTAGCAGAATGACTTTTCAGTGAGATACCATGGAGGTAGAAACTGACTCAGGGGAAACTGATAATTACAGAAAAAGAATTTTATACTTCAGGCACTGGGTTAGTATTCATGAAATGTGGCTTAATTTCTCTTTCAGTCAAAAGTTTCTTATTTAACCTTTAGTAAACAAGATGGAGCATCATTTTTGAAAATGTCTATGTACTGAGAGAGGAGAGACACCTAAGCAAGTTAATTTTAAAAGGAAGGCTTAAGCAAGACCATAAAATAGCATTTCGTGAATTTTAGCTGTTGAGAATTGGATAAAGGCATTCCTTTTTTACTGGAAAGCTCAGAAGATGGGTAGATTTCTACTTCTGTTCAAGTCCTGAGCTACCTCAGCAAGGACAGCTAAGTCCTATCAATATCTAAAGCAAGGTTTAAGTTTCTGAGTAATCAGTCTCTCTCTTTCTCTCTCTCTCTCATAAATGAACAAGATCCTTGCAAAAGGTATTAATGGCTTGCCCATTGATTTAATGGAGGCAATGGTAATGTTTAGCCATATTTCTGAAATGTTTCCCTTGTTCAAATATTTAATGAACATTAAAAAACCTTCTACCGTAATGATTTAATATTCAGTACCACCTTCAGTCTAAAAGACTTCAAATATATATTTTAATTTCTCAGAGAATATCCTTGACCATTGGGCAAAACCTTGTGAGGGCTTTGATCACTTCTTTAAGGAAAGGCATGTTGTGTGTTTTCAGTAACAAGTGCTCTTGCATCTGTCCCCCGTAAAGCTGTGGTCCAGAGAGAATGAATGTTCAGGGTTTTTCATAAGCTTTTATATGATTTCAGCATGAGGGGTGGGGATTAAAGAGAGGTTTAGGAACCCTTAGCAGTTTGGACATCTAAGGAGACAGGTGTGGTTTTCATTTTGGCAAATAAGCACTTTTGGAAATAGGGCCATCAATCTTTCTCAGCTTCTGTGTGCTGCCTATAACTTGGACTATCTAAGTTTTCTCTTCTGTTGTCTCTTCTTTGCCTTATATAATTATTACACCTTTGAGGGGTGGGGGTGTCTTCCTATTTGTTAATGTACAGTGACTCTAAATTAAAGATGTGGGTTTAGATATTTGTATAACAACCAGAGCAAGTAGCAATTGGTATTTTCCTAGCAGCTGGCTTGGAGGCTGCTTTGCTTTATTCAAGTGGAAAGTGTGTAGTATATTGGATAACCTCTAGCAAATTTAATAATATTGGTTTGCTTACCTGTAAAAGTTCTTTCACAGTTCCTGTAGCCAGAATCAGAAAACATACATTCTTTATTCTACTTATGAGACTTTACAAGTAACCTTTTTTCTTCTGAATTTATGAGTTTCCATCATAGTCTTTCCCTTAGCAACACCACGTATAAAATTATTGCCAATGTTTCAGTTTGCTGACTTATTCTGAACAATACCTACCTTTTCCTAAGACCCAATATTTAAAGTGTAGAACTGCTATTCTGAAAGTCGTATTATTACCATAAAATGTAGTTAGCTTCTTGTAGCTTCCAGAGTTCAAGAGCATTTTGTAAGAGACATCTGTCTTAGAAATGAACGAATTGTTCACGGTAGCTTTCAGTATATGTCTAGCAACACTCCTGTGAATCAAGTGAGGAGGTAATCAGATGTGTGGGAGTGACCTCCATGGTGCTTGATAGCAGTGTAGGTTCTTCCAGAGTTAGCTGACAAGTAGCAGTAGGAAAAAAATGACAATAAATCTGTAAATAACAGAGTAAAAAATAAAAACATAAAGAGCATGATGCACTCTGTGTTTAAAGTTCTTTCTTAGAATTCTAATTCCAGGTTGCTTGCTCCTAATGGATCCTGATGCCACATAGGCATTGCTTAATGACGGTTTCCGTATCACAGCCCTTTTGAAATGTGATCACTTGCCATTTGTAAGATTTCCAGGCTCAATCACAACACTTTCTGCTTACTTTCTACCTTTTTCCCTTCCTTTTTAAATGGGTTCATTGGCCCTGTGACCAGACACAGCATGCTCTGCTTTTCTCAGAGGTACTTCAGCTGTGTGTTGCACAAGCTGTCTTTTGTGAATGAAATTGAGTAAATAATTTATAGCAATTTTAATGCAGCAGCTTGATAAAGTTATTAATTGCAATACTTCATGTGAGTTTGCAATGTGTGTTAGAGGTCACAGCTGCTTGCATATCGGAGATTTTTCTTCCTTATATACGTATTGAAACATTATTCCCCTTTCCAAAGACACTGTAGATTTGATTAAAAGAAAGTATTTTTCCCCAGACAAAAAGAAATTTGTAGGTCACATGCAATGAAAGTAATTATGGGATAAACTGCTGTTTGATGGAAACAAAATAAACAGTAGTTGAATGCTTAAGGTGTATATTTTCTAACTGGGAATGTTATTTCTGGTATTTTCCCCCCCAAAAAAAAGGAGGGTAAAAAGTGAAAAGGCAGTGGGCGAGGGAGTTTTCTGGTTTGTATTACTTGAAGGTTGTACATGCAGATACAAACCAGTTTGATCTAGTGTTCTACTTTAGGAAAATATACTTTGGGGGGGTTAGGAATAGTTAGTTCAAGAATACAATTAGTTGTCATGACCTTCAACTTATCTCAAAGCTGCTCCAGTCCAGTACAGATAAGGCAGCAAATGAACTAGTGTGTTCCACATATTTGGCAGCCAGCACTAGGGTATGTCTGGATTGTGGTGCACCCACCCTGTCCTCAGTCAGTGTCCTTATCAGCATCCACACTAGCTAAGATGTGGAGATGTCCCTAAAATCTAAAGGAAGCCCAAAGCCTACCCTCTTTCAGCCATATGTCTGTATGGAACAAGTAGTCCCCGTGCTAATTGACAGAGCGACAGCAAACTGCTGCTTCTTTCCTTCTGTAGGATTCATCCAAAACTTTGTGCTTGAGGCACATTATGTTGAAAGTGAAATACATCTGGATTGCAGTGCAAGCTCAGGCCTGCCTTCACGTTGAAGCACAGATATATGTTGTAATTGTTAACAATTGTAATGAATACATGTATGAAAAAAGAAGGTAGGTAGCACCTGAAGCATAGCATGACAATTGACATCAGAGGATCATTCTCTTCAGCATCCATGCAATTGTGGTTCCTTTTCCAGTGACAACAGCAGTAGGTGGATAAGAGTTTGGACATAGTTATTCCTGTTTAACATCTTTCATCCCACACTTGTTAACTGATATCATAGAATCCAGCAACATATTATATCCTACAAGGAATCTGAGTGCTATCTTACAAGTAACAGAGAATTGTAATGAGTGATACACTGAAACATATAGCAATCTCTGCAATCCTTTAAAACATAGTGTGGAGACATCCTTTTGTTTCCTTGATATCCAATACAATTAAAACTCTGCCCAGGTAAAACTAAATAAAATGGCATTCTTCACAAACTCTTAAAATTGTGATCCCTGAAATACAAACCCATAACTTTAAAAACTAACTTTATGGTACTCTTTTTAAGTCTAAAATTTTTATATTGCCTGGCCAGCACTAAGTTTAAAGGCTTTCATATGATGCTTTGCACTGAGCACTCAATTCCAGCAACTCATCATTAACTAATGATAAAAGGCAGGAGGAGAGTGAGTAATGCTTTTTGTATAATTTCGAATGTGCTTTTGAAAGAGCTCTTTAGTAGCTGGTTTTCTGGGGGGGGGGTTCAGCATGCTTTTGAGATGGGCAATGACTTCAGATAAGAAATACTCAAAGAAACTCTAAATACAGAGGCAGAAGTATTTACACAAAGATGTGCTTATTTTCCTGAAGGCTATTTCTAGGGGTTATAGTGGCATCCTTTTTTACTTTGACTAGTCATACTGTGTGGAGTTTATTTTTTCCCCTTCGCTTCTAAGCCTTGGCACTACACACATTTCTTGTGCAAACAGAATCAGAAAGGTTTTCTTGGTTTCTATTTGTAATAGAAAGTTTAGCCTTTTTTATTACTTTCACTATTGACTCTTGATGTGTTCTTGTCTCTGCAAATACTGCTGAAATAGCTGCTGTCATCTATTCTTTGATATGTTTTGGCTGGACAGGAGCTTTAGGGTCAAATGATAGCTCATTCAGCCAAAACTGTGGTAGCAGCAATTGCCAGCCTCAGGCCAGTTCTTGCAGTTTAGATTTTCAGGGCTTCAGGCTGTGATTACTTGTAGTTCTTAAACTTTCACCAGACATCAGTGCTGCAGTGCTGCTCCTTGCTAAAAGAAACAAACATTTTTTAAAGCTGTGGTGGTATCCTTCCTCTGAACCAGTGCATGTTAGCTGTTAGCTATGTGCTCAGGGATGCAGAGTGTAAACGAAATGGGTAAATGCTCATACTGCATAATGTTTCATGGAGGAATTTGAGATAGTATAATGTAGCTATGTCCATGGTCAGGAAATGGTTAAACGTCAGTGACTGAAGATTTCAGGCTTCTGTGGTGACACATACACCTGATATTTTCAGCTGCTGTTTATGGAATTCATTCATGGGATGTCTAGAAAGTTAGTCCATAGGAGATGACAGTTCAGTAAACTCAAACATGTGTTGTGGGTTTCCTTTTTATGTTGACAACTTCCCTTTTTCATTGGTAAGAAATTTTGCAGAACTAAATTTTAAGAAGACTTTGAACAAAATAAAGGAAAGAAGAAGATTTGAATACATAGGGCAGCCAGAAGCGGGAAGGGGCAACATCCCCTGCATCAGCATGGATGACAGTAGCAGTGTCTGTCATTGAAAAGTATGCCAATTCTCACTGAAAAAGCAATGAAGTAGAGCAGGCTCTTTCAAAAAAGTTCTGTTAATCAATTGCAATATTTGGTCCTCCTCCTAAGTTTCAGCAGGACCTAGAGGAATTACTTCTAGTCCTGTTATTTCAAATTAATTGAGTCTTTAAAGTGTATTGTTGTCTTGGTTTTGGCTTGAAAACTAAAATGTGCTGGTTAGAGGTGCTAGGATGCAGTATGCATAAAATAATCCGCAACATTTTCTGCTAAGAAAAAAGAAGTGTATTAAATATCAGATAGACCTACTCACTTCATTCTTATCTGTGGGTCTTTTTCAGTATTTGGCTCTCTTTTTTTCCACTGTATGTTATTTAATGTGCTGCCACAACAAAAATTGCCATCTCTGATAACAATGATAATTAAACCAGAAACTGCTAAAAGGAGAAAGGTCCTACCAGCTGCTGCTCCAAGTAGATTGTGACCTTGTTAAACTCCACAAGTAAAAGCTGCGAGTACCAATGGTTTCTGTCTGCAGAAGTGTTAATCATGGGAAAAGGATTTCTTTCCTAAGTGGTTTAGAAAGACTTACCTGTCTTTTTAACTAACTTTACAATGTTCTTAAACTGATTGACAGTAACATTTGATTAAATATATGAAAATGAAAACTTCATGTAGGTTTATGCCTTGGGCTGCATTTTAAATATCCAAATTATTTTCTTATTTGCAGTCTACTCCGATGCCCAGTAGCAGTGTTAAGAATTTGTTTTCTTTACTGATGCTCTTACTGCCATTTTTCATTCTATCAACCCTTCATAAAAATGAAGGGATATCGCACAACGGTTTGTTCTTTCACCTGCCCAAGACTGGTAGCTGGCAAACTGTCCCAAATGTGCAAGTTGATTAGAATTGAGAACTCAGAGTATTGACACCACTCTGCAGGGCTTGGATGCATTTTTTTTTTTTCTGAGCCCACGAACTATTTCATACAATCTTTTCCTCTTTTGCCATGGAAAACAATTATAGGAATGTGACTATCCTTATTACCTTACGTTTCACCACCATTTTAAAATCCCTAAAATCAATAACATGAGTTATTAAGTGAACCATACAGGTAATCTTTAAAATATTTTATTTATAAATTTATTATTTATTTATTTACTGTTTGTTCATTTACTGTATGGTGTATTCATTTAATAAGTAATGACAATATTTTAATGCAATTTACAAAATCAAGACGTGATGTTTATAAGAAAGAAAGATCTCAAAATGATCTGAAATACCTACAGGTACTTCAAAAATCTGTGGTTACATTCTAGTTTAAAAAGAATTCTTCGGACAGGCTTATCAGGTAGTTGCAAGGGAAGCTGTATCCACCAAACTCAATAGGTTTACGTGTTTATACCCTAGTACTCAGAACTTAGCTTATAAAATTCTGGCCCATTTTCAGTTACAGTTCTTGAATTCCCAACTTCCCTCTATTGTCAGCTCAAACAAGGATAGAATATACTTAGGTTTATGCATTTTTCCCTCTGAACTTGTTCTTGTTTGTTTGTTTTGAAAAAGTATCAGGAGAAACTTTATCTTTACCTCTTACCTGTTTCCCCTTAATGAATATTAATTCGTACTTTGTACCAACAGTTCAAAAATAATGAGGCTTTTTCCTATATAGTGAATGAGTCACTAGCGTAATTTCCAGTAAGTCGTATTGGAAATACGAAAAGAATATTTTTACATTCATTCATATTTTAAGTGAATAAAAGCTTCATAATTAAATTGAACATTTTCTTTTCTTACAATGTGCCTTTCATTTGTTACTAAAGCTTCCTAAAATAGATACAAGGAAGTAATATAACTCACAAAGAATATTTGAGAAGTTTACTACTCAAGTTTGAAGTTGTAACATTGCTTAGCTTTACTAAATGTTGTTCATAGTTTATTCCACTTTTAGGAAGTTATTTTGTCATAAATGTGGTGACTGTTGTCACTTTCAAGATTAATATGCACTAAAAGTAGGAAAATCTATTTTACAGTGACATAAGCCTGTAGCCTTGGGGCCATGAGGGAGTTTGTGCCTCAGTTATCATCTTTGGGGATGGGTTTTTTTTCTAGAACTTTAATATTTCAAGATTATGGGCTCATTTTCCTTTTCTTATAGTGATAACAAGATACCATCCATAAAAGTAAATGTTTGTATGATGTGCCTAGAAAGAGTGACACAGCTGGCTTGGACCTTATTCTCTTCCATTAAATAGCTGTCAAAACATCTGCTTCCCACCTGACTGAGATTGAAGACCATTCCATAGGCTTGTCCAAAGCTTCATTTGTTCTATTGTCTGAATAGTACTAATGTTCCTCAGTTGCAAATGCTGGCTCTCGAAGCACTCAGGAGCAATTACTTTAATTGTTGTAAGGACTTAAAAAATGTTTATGTTATGCATCAATAAAACCTGTGTGTCTCATTACGACTTTAAAAAGTATCAGCCATTGCATTAATAGAGATTTTTGCTTCTAAATACAGATAAAATAGGAATATTTTGTGTTTGTCCCTCCTCTTATTTTAGTACTCTGCACCCTTAATTATCCTTTGTACAGCAATTAAGTGTGCTTCTAACATCTGGGCTTCCAAATCTTAGATACAGTTTTGGTGTTACAGAAAATAATACCAGTTGGACTACACATAGATTCAGATATTCTGCCTTCTTCATAAATACTCAAACAGTCCAGTGTTAAATTTCAAGTGCAAAAAGAGCTTCCATTCCTCCTTTTCAAAGATATCTCTACAAATATCTTAACCCTTTTGTCTGTTTCTTAAGAAGTCCCCGCAATGCTTACATGCGAGTGAAAAACAACTGAACGAGCATTGCCAAAATGAAGACACCAGCTCGCATGGCACCATGTCCTATGCAAACAAGGGCTGTTGCAGCACCTTCTGAAAGACAGTGGTTTTGGTCAAAGGCAAGGACAACTGCAGATTTAAAAGCCGGGCCTGGAAAGCATTTTCCCTTCATTTTTGTCTGTTCTACACTGAGCAGTTTCCAGCTCAACATTTTCTGTTACCCCAGACCTTCATGGAAAGCTACACTATATCAGCTGCCTGCATGCCAGGCAGCTTAGAGGTGTGTGGCTTAAAACTACATCTTATTTCCTGTCTGAATATAAGCACACAACTAAGGAGATGCATGAGCAGTTATGTGCAGTTTTGTCAATTATATTATTCCCTTGGGGTTTGAGGCAGCATTGTAGGTGTTGTAGTAATCTGGATCAGGATTTTCCAAGTAAATCAACTGCAAGTTTATTCTAAATCAGCATGATACTGGTAACTCTTTAAACTACTTCTAAGATGTATGTCTCAAGTCTTTGAATTTTAGAATAGCTGGTGTCAGTAAGAAAATTTGGCAAACTCTGTGCTGCAGAAGAGTAAGTAAGAGCCATCCCTTTATGTTGTTCCTCCACAATCTCTTTCACTGTCATCTTCAGGAATATAAGCCACCTCCATTTAATGAGCAGGCAATCTCTGTGACATTATCTATGTACTCGTTGGAGGGTACCTCAGTTCTGCCTGCCTGGAGCTACAGAGGCAGGAGCTATACGTTCAGGCCCTGTTCCAAAGGCACTTCACAGCAGTAGTTAAACTAAGCACGATATTAAAGGCTTACTGAACGTGTGCATGTGAAATTCCACTGCCCTCACTACTCACTTACCTTCCATAGGGAAATATAGGTGCGTTGAATGAGAACTGTGCTCTGTATGAGAAAGCACCTGATGTAGAAAGCACTTGTGTAAAATTGCTTTCTCATTGCCTCAGAGAAATAAGCCATTAAATGGTAGCCAGCTGAAATTGTAATTGATAAATAGCTTAGTTGGTGAGTTCTCCTAATCTGTGTGAAACAAAGCAATGTAAAAGAGCACATGTCTTTTATTTATTTTAGAAGCCTATCTGCAGTAGTTATTCTAATTTTTATCAAGGTTGAGAAAATCATGAGTGCATATACTCACATTTTTCTCTTGTCACAGTTGTTAATAGCAAAAATAGGAGCCAGTGTATTTGTTAATACATAAAAGTCATGTGTCCATACTTTGTAATTCTCAGTACAGTAAAACAGTGTGGGTATACAGCCTGTGAGAGACAACAGTAGCAAGTCTTCCAAAAATTTTGCATCAGTGGTGTGTTCTTCATCACTGGTCTTTGGGTCATACCTAGCAAAAGGTTTGGAGATAAGGACCAAACATCCAAACTACTTGCTAAAGGAAAGCTGTGAAAGTGACTGTGAGCTGCTTCATCCCAACCGTTATGGTGTTCCACAGCAAATAAGCTGTTCATTTAAAGTACTTGTACAAAAGGGGATTTCTCACATAGACGTTACATTTAGGGAAATTGGAAAAAAGTCGTTCTTTCTCTTCCCACCTTGTGGAGCACTTCATACAAGAGAATGAGGAGGCTCTAACGTATGCATCACGTCACCTCTATTTCAGTTCTCCCATCTGCTCGATGCATAATACTTATCATTATATAAACCATTAGGGAAAGAGTTGCATGTATTGAGATGGACCTTTTCATCTTCTTCTTTCATTTGCCAATGTGAAGCATGAATGCTCAATGCCCAAGTGTGTCATTCATTTGACAGTTTTTGCTGACATAGAATCAATCAAGGCTGTTCCTTCATAAAAAGATTTTAGAGGACAATAGTTCAGTGTTCTGCAATTCCAGTGTTTTCTTTAATCACATCTGGGGGTGCCCCTCATTTCTGCGTTTGCTTAATAGATGCCTATTCTGGAATCTGGTTGTTGTAACCATATTCTGTATGACCTGAGGCAGCTACATGTTTCATCTGAGAGAATGACTAAGTACTTATTCTCGACTCCACCTTATTCTTATGGATTATACTGTTAATCTGGTGATGTCTTACTTCAAGAGCCTTAGGCACAATGGAAAGGTGTAGTATGGAACAAATTTCTTTGATGATCTTAGGCAAACTAGGGCATAAGCGGGGGCTAGACAAAAGCAAAACCATATGCCATTGTCAGACAGGCTTGGTGGGATTGAAGACTTTACCCCCACAAATTTAACATTTTGATATTTAGATAAAAGATAATGAATCTCTTCCTTCGCTGAAAGTTACCTCCTTTCCAGTTCAAGAATGGGGGTTTTTAACTGTCATTTCCTAGAATTTTATTCAGTTTAATTTTGAAAGTTACCCACAAAGTATCATCTGCCATTTTTGTACAGGGACTATTCTGTTGTCAAACTCACTTGGATTTTTTTTTAGGAGAACTTTTATTCTTACTTAAACTAATGTAGTTTATCCAAGAAAATGATCCTCATTTTAGCTGTGGTTAGCTAAAACAAAGAACTGGCATATAGATGCGGATATAGTTACATTGAGAGAAATGTTATCAGCTGGTCATTTCATACAATCTCAGTGTCATCAGCCAAAAGACATCCATTATCATGCATAATTTCTTCTGTGTTGTGGACTTAAGAAAACAGACCAAAGGATCAGCTGAAAATGCATCACTTTGGCAGAGGTCCTGCTGAGCCCCTTAATCCTTATACGATTGCGAATACAAGCAAGTATTTTAAGGGAATGACTATGAATTGAGTGTTTATTTTTACTCTAATAGAGGAAGTCTAATTTAATTCTGATTAAATTATGCCTGATTTAATCAGTGAGAACAGTCTGATATGATTGGTGCAGAACATTTCAAAGATAGTGAGCTATGATGCAAGATTTTAGTTCCATATGCAATATGTTCCAGTAAATTGAAGGTCTCATTTGTTAATAAGAGTTCTATAAATGTAAAAAAGATGCTGGGGGTTATTTATGACTTTGTTACAGAGAATACTTTTTGTCTTGTTTTTAATGCACTAAACCTTCATGAAGAAACAAAAAGAACAATTTGACAGAACATGCTGTTTTCATGACATAATATAATTGCATAACAATCACAGAAGAGGAAGAACTAATTAGATTACTAGAATAAGTATCATGAGAAATAGCAAACTTGTCAATTCTCATAACATTTTGAGAGTAATTTAAAAAAGACAGAAAAAAAAGTTAAATGTAAGAGAGAACTGGGACTTTACCTCCCACAGTTATTTTGCACTCAATTGGAACTGTACATTCATAGCATGAACAAAATAATTATCACTAGAAAAACACGTAATAATTGAGAACCTGTAGTCAAAAAATAAAAGCAAATGGTTCTGTAAGCTGATTAATAAACCTTTCTTTTTTCATTATTCGCTAGATTAAATATGTATTGCAGAATTGTACCTCCGAGATGGTGTTATTAAAAAAATCGAACAACAAAACTCCTCCCCGCTACTTTATATATAAATATAAAATCACAACCAGACATAGCTATTTGCCACTCAGTTGTCTTTTCATGTCTACATGAGGTCAGTTCCATGTACACAAATTTTGTACATGTAAAAAATGGGCAGCATAGAACCAAAATATATTTGGAGGGAGAAGGAAATGCAGGCGAAAAACAGGAGTGACAGAAGGTTCATTAAAATACCTGCCACACAATGATTTACTGTGGTTCTAGTTGCCAAATAGACCATTTTTTGCTTTTGCAAATTTTGAAAATGAAGTGGATTTAGAAAAGAAGATTTTTAAGTAATAGCATCTATAGCTCCTCAAAGAGGAAATTCATCATTAATTTAGGCCTGTCAGTTACATGCTCTTACATGAAGCAGGACACTGGCTATCTTCCCTTACTATGGCATCAGTATGTCCGCCTCTCGCGCAGGCAGTGTGGCTCTGAATACATTACTCCATAACCTTACTAAGCCATGCTGGAAGAAACCTGATTACCATCTGAAAATATGTACTTTAAGTTCCAGCTGGTTGGATGTTA
>JANHGB010000638.1:15639-65587 GCA_026283785.1 Coracopsis vasa | reverse complement strand
AGCAAACCTCTGTTTTTATGTGAAGGGATTTGGGCTGGTCCACTGGAATACAAAACATTTGCTGGTCCCTATACTAGTAGTGTCAAACATGATTTAAGTCAGACTCCCTTCGTCCTTGTACATTCTCCTCCACACTATATACACACACACTGTTTCAGAACCAACATTCTCCTTGTGCAAGCAGTTGTCCAGATTTCAAAGCATTCATGTACTATTGCTAAAAAAATCTGCAGAGCAGCCTCCAATTTCCACACTTGTCTTCAGCAGCCTGAAAAGGCTAGCAAGCCAAAGAGGTCTCATGACTATTCCCTCCTTCCCTTTAGTCTGCATTTTAAAAAGCAAGTGCATGAAGCATAGTAATACACATTAACAAGGAGAGAAGACTAATGTATCATTTTAAATCAGAAATAAAACCGTGGACAAAGGTTAAAAAGTCTTTGCAACCACTGAATTGTTAATAGAAGGTGAATGTGTGATCAAAGATAAACATTTTCAGGTACAGATTGGGTCAGCTGACAGATTTAATAGCTTCCATAAAACACCACATTGCAACAGCTTTTATACTGTCTTTATAGGCAAGCATCAATTTCCAGCTTGACTTGGTGGCAACCAGATCAGTGTCCTAAGTCGGGGGAGGCTCAGAAGCCACTGCTCAGATTTTCTCTTCTTGACTGAAGAAGTTGCTAATTTAATCCAAAACAATGGTCTTGGTTCGGAAGAGGCTCCAGCCTCTGCTGTCAAGTGCCTTTGAGGTCAAGGCTTTTTCAAGTGTTGTCCGATGTCTGCTCAAATGCCAACTATTCCAGCCTATGCTCCTTTTTGCTTCTAAAATATGATATAAACAAGGAAATAAATCCTGCCCAAGGAAACTGCCATCAATTTCTCGAGTGCCCTTGGGTGCACTTTTGTGCTGAAATTCCTCTCCTGTGGATTTGGGGGTAGCCTCTGTTCACCTTGGAGAAGTCATGTGCCAATTGCAGCAGGATTGAGTACAAAATCCGAAGGCTGGTCAGCAGCAGTTAGCTCTGTTGGTGTTTCATTTCAAGAGAAGTAACCTAACTCCTGACTCAGGAGGTATCTCTCATACCATTCATTCATTCCTCTTATAACCAAGCATCAGCTCTGGCTGCTGCTTCACTTGCCCTAGGAACAGAAGGGTCAGTGTGATGGGCCATGCCCTCACTGCATGCAAATTCTAATTTAACTAGCATCACTAGGGTTTAAAGGTACCACCACTAGACGCAGACTGCCGGGCCCAACACATGGTCAAACACAGCATGCACCCATGCCCAGCCTTTCCTTAATCAGATAGGCTCCATAGCTCAATCTTTCTAGATGAAACCAAGCAGTTGTGCTTCCTGAAGACCACACAAGTGGACAAACTCCGCTCTGGGTCTGCAAAGGAGCACTTGAGGAGCTAACAAATGCTCTCAAAACTGCTGTGTCTTAGATTCCAAGTAACAGCAGCAAGGCTTACATAGTCAAAAAAGAAGGGCAGGCTTTTTATAGTCTAAACTTTATGAAGTGATAACGATCTATTAATTATCTAACACTCGGTTTATCTACAGACAAATCGGATTAAAAATAGAGCAGGTAGTTTCGTCTCCTGGTTTTTTTAGTTGGAATGGAAACAAAAAGAAAGCTGGCAGATGAGGAAGAAAAAGGCTGCTGAAGATGCTCAGCACAAGGCTACGGCTGAGAACTGCAGCGTGAGCTTCCTCAATTATTGCATCTCCCTGAGGAGAGGCCAGATCTTAGGTACTCTCAAGCGGCCCTTTTCTGTAATGAGGATCTCAGTATTTGGCCTATTCATATTTTTCATTTCTCTGCACTAGGTCCAGGAAAGCACAAGGCTTGGCATTTTACCACTGGAATCGATGCAAAGACTTCTGCCTTTTAAGTGCTTGGCTCTGCCTCAGAGTTTTTTAATCTTTCCTTTCCTTAATGTAACTGATTGATGGGAGTGTGCATCCCTGGGTCAGTTTTCAGCTCTTGATCCAAATAGCTCCTCTTAGCTTGGAAGAAATCCCAGCAGTTTCCCAAAGAATTTTCCTTGGGACAGTCTGGAAACCCTCTTTGTCAATAAATAATTTCTACCAAGTGAAACACTGACAGAGCTACTCTGCTCAGCTAACTATACCATGAAACATTAACCTCCTTTCCTGCCCGTGGTGGCACAGACTGTGTTTTGCTGCTTCGTGACCCAAGACTCACCTCGCTGTGGACTCCTGTATTTTCAGCACACCTCTGGGATTGAGTTATATGGCACCTACACTTGTAGAAGCAGATGGGAAAAAGTAGCTTTCATTTCTCCCTTGTCTACTGGCCATTATATGCAGTGCAAGGGGACAGATAACGCCAGGACTACCTGTTCCTCATCCAAGAATGCTTGATTTCTCCAACACACACACATTCCATTGCCTGGCAGTGGAGCTACTTGATGTAAGGGGCTCTGCCTGCCATCACCTAGGGATCTTGCTACCCCAGCACACTCAGAAGAGCTGTGGCTATGAGGGCTGGGGAGGAAGAGGAAGAATATGCTGCCAAGGAGAGTGAGGGCAGATGCCTGCAGCAGAACCAGATGGCTATGGGACTACAGGGGCCACACTGGTGACCCAACACATGTCCCTGACATGGCTCCCTGGACACAACCATACCCAGCAGTTGGTAGCACAGTTGGGCAGCACCAGCAAGTCCAGCAGCACCACTGTCATCCCAGAGGTCCCTGAGGCTGAGGGACATGGGTGGCACATACTTGAATGGCACTATGTGGTTGTGCCTGCAGCAAGATGGCACAAACTTGTACCCATTGCTGCTGGTCAGGAACAGTGACACTGGAGACACCAAGGCTGATGTTCTATGGAGCTCCAGGACCGTGTGATGAATTCCTGATGGTTTCAGAACATGAGATGCACTGGGAGACCCCTCCTTGCTCCAACAAGCCCACCAGAGAGGGTTTGCCCAGAAGAAGACCATGCATGATGCCAGAGCAGCACATGGGCAGGAGCAACCTCACCAGTATCCTAATTGACACCTATGCCTGTGGCTCTTCCCTATCCACTCCTTCCAACCTCACCCCTCTGCTGAGTAGTTTCTCTACACCCACTCTTCTCCACACCCACAATTCTTTCTCATTATATGCAGCCTGGCTGTGCTGACAAGCCCATGCCACACTGTTCACTCTTGCTAGCAAGCCCAGGAAAGGAAGCCTTGTTCAGGCCCCTACTTTTGGGATACAAACCAAGCAGAACACTAGATCTCCCTTCCTGCTTCCTGTCCACAGGAGGTTTATGCCTGGTGGCATTGCTCTGCACAGGTATCCCATCTCAGGCGGGCTGCATGACTGTGCCAAGCCTGCGCCAGCGGCCCAGAGCTATGCTGTAATTAGGATGCTTCACTCGAGCAAGAGAAGTTGTTCAAAGAGGCAAGTAGAAGAGTGTTCTGGAAAGGGCTGGGTAAGAACAGGCCAGCTTCATGTTTCCACAGAGAGCACTGATCCAGAAAGGAAAAAGGAAAATATTTTCCTTTTCATTAAAAACCAAACCAAAACAGGACCCACTTCTCCTCCGGCGCGAGCAGACCGCACAGCCCACCGCAGGAAGGCAGCTCCAGCCCTGCGAGCTGGCCCAGACTTGACAGTGCTGCACCAGGAGAAAGAAGGAGGCCAAGCCAAACAAAAGCCCTGCTCTTACTCAGAAGCCAGCCCTCTGCCTGCAACCTGCACACACGAGTCACAGCACAGCCGGGACAGCCAAGGAGAGATTAGGTCAGCCTACGGGAACAAGCTCACACAGCTCAGAGTCCACAGCTCCCTGGCAGCCCCAGGCTTTCACCAGGGCTGGCCAAGCCTGGTCCCGCTCTCCTTTTGTGCCCCAGCTTCTCTTTGGAGCTTGTGCTCGTGCATTTGGGGCCCTTGGCAGCTCCTGAGGGTCACAGGGAACAAAGTTCCTGCCATGTCCTGGCCAAGTGCTGCCGGGCACAGTGTGCAAAGGGCCCTGAGGTGCCTCCTGCTTCTGGACCAGACTCAGATGCTGGGCTGCCCATTTACATGCTCACCAAGAGGTCTCCCATACCAACCTGCAAGGCTCAGCAGAACTCCAAAGGGAAAGCCACACAGCCCTCAGTTGTCTTGATGTCCAGTGAGCACCTCTGCTCATGAGAGCTGCCACTGCCAGGCCAAGTGCCCCTGGAGAGCCCACCTCCTGATGCTGTGGGTTTGGCACGTGGGCCTCATGCTGCCACCTGCATGGACTGCTGTGTGCTGGTACCCGGCGGGTCCTCAGCCTCCTGCTGGCTCAGCACGAAGGAGCTGTCAGAGGAGCTATCTATGGGTACGCTCTTGGCTGACCTCTCCCTCCAGATCCCATGGCTGAACTCTCACTGCTGTGCCTTCAGCACCAGCAGCTCTCACGCTTTCAACAGAGATGCTAAAGCAGGCTGAGATAGTGTTTGACAAGCACGGCTCTCTGCTCTACCTGCTTTACCTGCTCAGCCTCCCTTACAGCCCTTCCCTGGCCCAGCTAAAGTCGGTTCAGCAACTTGGTCTGTAAAACATTAAGCCTTAAGGTCACAGCGGGGAGGAAGCTGTAACAGGGCAGCATAGACACAACCATCCTTGTAGAGCCCTACAAGTTCTCTGAAGACAGGTGGTTGTACAATAGGAGATGGTGTTAGTGCCTGCTGTACAGCCCAACCATGAGAGGTAAATCTATAAGGAGCAATTCACGCTGCTGCCTAGTGACTTGACCCAAGATGTTTAGATGTGTATATTCAGAGCCTAGAAGCATAACATCCCCAACAGGTACAACACCCCAAACATAGAAATATTCCTGTTACATCCTCACTGTAGCGGCTCAGTCTTGACCCTGTAAATGAACAGTGCCTA
Source organism: Coracopsis vasa (assembly GCA_026283785.1). NCBI lineage: Eukaryota > Metazoa > Chordata > Aves > Psittaciformes > Psittacidae > Coracopsis > Coracopsis vasa. Next base: position 60,702 of record JANHGB010000638.1, on the reverse strand, counting down.
GTGCTGGTGAAAGTAGCAAAGCCTCTCTCAGGAGCTCAAACTGCAGAACAAACAACTGTTATAAGGAGGGGGAACAGGGGAAAGAGGAAAGGGAAGTAAGGAAGGTAAAAAATTCAACAGAGTATTGTATTGTGCGTGAGGATCAGGCAGCTTAAAGTGCCATAAAATCCTTTATACAAATGTTCTTGCAGTAAAACGAAATAGCAGCTATTCTCAGGGAACCTGTAGCTACCCTCAGTGATTATTACAATAGCCTGAACGATGTGGTATTTTTTCATTTTTGAACCAAGTGCTATAAGTAGTGGCATGTACCTGTACTAGAGAATACTTTAGATCAAGTTCAAATGGAAACTGTTTAATACATTTATACACCCAGGCTGGATAGGGCTTTGTTCAATAACCATTTCTCATGGTGAGATAAGGGACAGAACTATATGCAGCCATTAACTGTCAAAGCACACACCAGTTTATTCATGACCCTCCATACCCCTGGGAAAGGATAAACAGTTTAGATCCCTCAGTTAAATCTCTTCAGGACCACATAGTCACAGATTTGCTTTTGATACCCTACTTTTAAAGCTTTTGTCCCCAGCTACCAAGTTCATTACTCGCAGAGATTGTGGAGCATTACGCTCTATTTCAGTCCTTGCTTTTGCCATAAGGTTAGTCAACATCTTGAGTCCTACCCCACTTGCTCAGACAAAATCTCACTGATCACAAAGATGAATGGGGCTCATTTCCTCGTTTTGTCCCATGGGACAAGAAATGTACTTTACAGTGCTCCAGGTTACATATGGCTCGTATATACTGCCAGGGCCTTCCAGTGCTGCCTGGTCCAGAGCAGATTTCCTGTATCCCAGACAACTTCCCATTTAAACAGGCACAGGCTTCCTTCCCACCACGCAGGTGGGACTGTAAGTACCTATGATCCTGCATTATTAAGCCCATATCTTCTGAGCAGGTCACAAGGGCATATTGGAAGCAAAGAGGCAGTGTTTAAGCTGCCAAACAGCTATTCTTTCATCAGAGCAGCAGTGAAACCAGCACTGCACAGATCCAAAGAGGAAATTCTGCCATAGCAAGCTTAAATCAGAGTCCAAAGTGGGTGGAAACATGCCAGTTAATGACTTCCAGCTCCGGCATGGAGAGCACGCTGGGGGATGGCAAATGGAGCAATGTCTGTTCTCAGCTTGAGAAGTCACAGAGTTCCTTTCTTCTAGATGCTCCATTTGTGTGTTTGGAGAGGGGGTGGCTTTAGGGGTGGACACACACAGTGACAATTAGAAACATGCCACACATTTGGATTTCAAATCAGGCAGGCTCCCCCAGCATTCTGTAGTATTAATAGTTGGCTCTTTGTTTAACCCATTACAGGACAGAGCTGTTACATGTATTCAGATGTCACCCCAAGTCCTAGGACCAGTACTGCTTCTCCCTTGGGGCTGGGAAGGCAGGGAATAGAGGGAGGGCTGTGAGCCACCACCTGCACTTGAGTTCCTTCTTGCCTTCCTCACAAATTTCAGACCAGGAACTTCCAAAAGATACTGAACTCTTCATAGAAGAAAGGGCAGAGCCACAGCCTCACCCTGTACAGGACACAGAGAAATCCTCCAGCATGCAGCCAAGGCACCCAACCAGGACTAAAGGACAAGGGAAGGGAAAGAAAACTACACCTGTGACCTGCCAGGGGATTAGCACTGAATTAGAGATTGAGCTCAATGGTACAGAGCACTCTCAGATTCTGGGCTTGACAGGAGCTCAGGCACTACCCACTCACCAGGACCAGTAACTAGCTGGGAACCAGCAACAGTCCCACAGCCAAAGAGAAGCAGGTCAAAAGTCTCTAAGGTTCAACCATTATATTCAACACACACCACCAAAAGGGCCAAAAAGGCTGCAGGTCTGTACACATAAGCAGCAGGACTGCTGCAGGCCATACTATGACTCCATTTCATCATCCCCACTAAAGTCAGTTCACTCTTACAGTGTTTCTCAGATGTTCACCTTTACCATTGATGGCCTCCACAGTCAGAGGGAAATTTGGGACTGAAATCCCAGGCTCTCATCAATCTGCTCCCACAGCCATGCAATTCCCCTGCTCTTCAACAGGCTCCCAGATTTGAATACCTGATGGGATCCCCCCTGCTCTGTCCTGCCTCTCTCCTCCACCACCCCTCCAGAGGCTGAGGTGCAGGTCCCATCACCCCATGAGAGCTGATGGTGACTGCATTACCATGCAGCCAGGCAGTGTGTGCTGCAGGTCTCACTGCATGCACAGCAGACAAGAGGAGGGTGTCCTTGCTGGTGGAATTATCAGCCAAATGCCAGCCAGAAGCCCCTCAGATAAAACCACCTGCAGGTAAGGCTGGAGAAGGATGAGAAGCAGAAGGATACTCACTGTCTCTGCTCTCACCAAGAGATACCTGTCTGCTCCAGCACCCTGGCAACCGAAGGGTGATTTGAGGCTGAACAAATCTGAAACTTGAACTTTCAGGAGTTTGTGTGAACGCTTCTGCCTGGTTCTTTTGCATCATGTGAACCTTGCTTTGGGTGCAGGTTTCCACCCAAAACTCAAAGCAAAACTGCTGAAACCACAGGCTTTTACAGAATCTCCACCCAAAATAACTACCTTAGCTCAAAATCTCTCTGTAGGCAAGGCAAGGGGTTTCAGACTGATGAGGAAAACATCACCTAGGGACTCCAGGTGTAGGACTAAGCCAGAGAGAGCAGGCAAGTCAGGAGCCCAGCCTGCTTGTCTGAGCAGCAGACCATACTCTGTGCAGCCCTGCAACTCTGTGTATCTATTGCTTGAACCATCAAACCTGTTCCTGAGTTGTCAGCATTTCTGAGTGTAAATCCCTGTAAGTGATGACGAGGTTCTTTGTGTTAATTACCACATCTGTTTACTGCCCACTGGGTATAAGGACCATAAACCTTTCCAACACTCACAGGCGCTTGACAAGCTACCTGCTACCCCCACTTTGTGGCCACTCTGTGGGTTAAGCACCCCACGGTCTGCCCATGCTCCAGCCATGAGCTTGTGCCTTCCCTCTGTTGTAATCCAGGCTGGGAGCCTACTTCACTTACCCTTTTTAGCAGCCTATTCTCCTTATCAGTTATAAACTTAGCAATGCTAAAATCGTAGGACACAATAGCACTTGGATGGGATGTCCCATGTCAGGAATAGCTCCCCTGGCTCCCTGAGCAGGACCAAGGCTTGACAAACACCATCAGAAGCCTTGGAGAATGTGGGAACAGCTCTTCCCTCCCGTGTGTTGTATCTGCTGCTCTCCTCCCTGCATAAAAGGCTGCTCTGTGCCTTTCAGAGCTGCCAGAACAGCCAGAAGCTGCTCTCTGCTTTTATTTTTTCCCCTATAAACCACAGACAGAAGAAAACCACAGAGGAAAAAAAGGCCTTAAATCAGCACTGGAGATTTGGCTACTACACCTTGGTTCTCTCTTTTATTTTTTAACCAGGCAGATCTATAGCAGAGATAAGTGTATGCTTAAACAGTTTGCTGAATCAGAATCAAAAGAGTACTCAGTCTCTCCACTCAGTAGTTGCTTTGATGCCTCATCTGTGCTGTTCACTTAAGCAGTACATGCAAGTGAAATACCTCTTTCTTTTTCCCATGCTTTTGATGGTGATATTGTTGTACAAAGACCACATATCCCGTTCCTCACAGAACTCATTCTTCATCAGCAAGACAGGCGCTGCTGCGTGGCACAAGCAGGCGGTCACCTTGTCAGAAGTGACATTGACAGTCAGTGGGCTTTGGTCCCCGGGAGTCAGGCTGCTAGAGGCAGTTTGGCAACTACCTGCTATTCAAAGTACTCCTAAATCTCTGGTCTGAAGGCACAGTCTAGACTAAAAAAAGCCTTTACATAACAGCCCTGTCTCTAACACCAGACTTTCTCAGAGCAGTAAAAATGACAAACTTCCCTAGTAAGGGTACTTCTGCTGGCAGAGCATCTCCCAGTTCGGTGAGTAAAATAACCTAAACAGGAAAAAAGTCATGTTGATTTAATTACACACCTACAATGGGATTTTAATGATACAGAAATGGCATAAAAGAAATCTTTTCTTTAATCAGCATTTCCTTATTATCATAAGCTTCTAGTGTGGGGCTGGCTTTAAGGACCTGTGGGACAAATTTATGCTGGAAAAGTCTGCAGCCATTGTCCTTTGCAGATACAGAAGGCGGTGTACCCTGCTACACAAAGCAAAATCACTTGCTTTGGGTTTTGTTTTCCAAGAGGCAACCGTTCACTCAGTTTTAATTTCCCCCCTTACAATAGAGAGCAGCCCTGAGGAGTTTTGCAGCCAGCTTTTCAAAATAAACACCCAATGTCATGCTGCTGTGGGGAGCAGGGAGAGAACAAGCCCTGCTCCCTGGAGGGAGGAAGTGAGTGCTGGGGGGGCAGGAAGCCCCCCAGTGAGGACAGCAGGTCCCTGGGAGCACCCAATCCAGGGCTGGCTGCTCCCAGCCCCATGCTCACTGAATCAGTGCAATGTCTCGTGTCCCACTTCAAAGCCAGGCTTTGTGGTTCATTGCTGAAAAGCTTTATGTTAAGAAAACCCCAACAACCAAACAAACCAAAGCAAGGCTTACCTCTGAAGTTACTTACACATGGCTGCATGTTTTAAACATCATCACAGGAACGATAGCACTGTAGGATATGACCCACTTAGTTAAACATACACTTCAGTGGGCTGTAATGCAACATTGTGTTGTACATCTATTTTTTATATATGCATGAGCTGAAACCCTACATTAATTTCTATAGTTAATGATCAAGAGATTAGTGAAGGAGCAAAAGCAGCCCTCATTCAGATGAATGCTTGCCTGAGTTTCAACACTGGTCAGATAGGAAATTTGCAAAGTAGGCCTAAAGGAGTAATTAGAAGAGGTTGACCTCAGTGTTAAAGCATTGCATGTTCTCCTCAGAGGGCAGGTGATTGCATGCAATCAAATTCGAGCAATTAAAACAAAATTACCATCCCAGCAGCTGAGAAGGACCACCCTGATCAGTTTAAGCTCCCTGCAGCAGGTGACTGAAGGTGTCCTGTCTGATTATGCACTAGGAACACAACCACCACCAGTTCATGTGTCCTTGCCAAGAGAGTTAAGACATCCTTACCACCACCGCTGATTCACCTGTGATGGTCTGGCCATTCTTTCTGCTGTGGCATAGGCTCTTATAGAGGCCCTTATAGCATAAAATATGGGACTTTCAAAACTGGACAGGGAGGGATTGGCTTTCTGCTGTCCCCTGGGCTGTGCTCTGACAGCAGTGCATTTGGCAGCAGTGCCAAGGCAACGACTGACATGCTGTGCTGCAAGGGGGTGGCATTTCTGGATGTCAGAATCGCCATTTCGAGCTACAACACAGTGCAGCAGTTGGGTCTGTTTCTGGGGAAAGCATCCTCTTGCACAGCACTGAGACCTTCCCCGTGCAGAGCAGCAGCAGCAGCTTGGGAGTGCTTGATGAGAAGGGGGGCTGTCTTTCTCCTACATAGACTGTATTAAAACCAGTGAGCAGTTCACTCCAGCTAAGTTACTCCCAAAGTAACCAAATACCATCCTGCCCTGCTCATGGTTGTATTGCTTCAGTCTCCTGCTTTTCTCACTTGTTCTGATAAGGAAAGGCCAGGGTGAAAAGAGGGAAAACATGTTTTCTGCCTTCTTTTGAGCAACAGAAGATTCTGCAATACACTGATCTGTGAAACAGCAAATACCAGGAAGGGACAGAACAGTCTGAAACTCCTTTGGCCTCATGAAGCTGGCAAGAACTTTACCACTGGCCCTATAAGTGCTGTATGGGTAAAGCCCAGGGACTGTTTATGCAATAGTGGGTACTTGATGTCTGAATGAGGGGTGTAATTAACATTGACCATGCCAGCTGTAGCAAAGACAACTTTTTCTTTCACTTGTTTAATCAATTTAAAAAACCACCTCTTCCCAAACCATTGAATTCTATCAGAATAAACACCCATTTGGAGCCTATACTTAGTTTTAGAACAGGGGGAGGAATCCATTTCCCCTGACATTTCCTCTACATAACCTTAATACAACGTAATAACCCTTTCAGTTATGCTGTCACCGTTACTGAACCTAGCATCGAGATGTTGCTTTTCTAAGAGGGAAAAATTGATGCATAAATTGTCAAGTGGTATCATCGCAGTCGTATGCTGCTTCCCTCTGGCAACACGGAGCCCTTTCCTAGACAGGAAGGCTAATGAGTCCCTTCAGAGAATGGCACTGCTTTTGGCTAATTTCCACAGAAATGCAAACAGAAAAGTCGTTGGCAAGGCCAAGTGGGTAGGAAAAGCTCCACATAGAGTAATCCTGTGAGATACCAAGCTGCCCTGGGCAGGGGTTGAAGGCATGCAGCCCTGGGCAGAAAGGCTGTGGCATCCTGCAGGATCAAGCTGTTACTACCAAATTCCTTTCCTTTGCACTCTGTCAGGGAACAGCTGCGCCAAAGTGGAAAAAAATCCGGGAAAGTTACTGAAACATTCTCACTATGAAAGACCTCATGTTTCCACCGCAAACGGATAAAACTCCCAGAGAGGTTTCTGGTGTCTTTTAAGGTCAGTGTTTGCGGCATTAAAGAGTATCAGGCGTTCTGTGACGCTGTACTCATGGATTTTGGGAACATTTTTAAGTAAGACTAGAAAAAAACTGTAATTTCCTTGTTGTGATTTACAGCACTGCTTGCCCGTAAGCATACATAACACTGATTTACTGTCCTTTCTGGGTACTGATCTGCCCATGGCAGGGGGGTTGGAACTAGATGATCTTAAGGTCCTTTCCAGCTGTAACCATTCTATGGTCTGACCCCTGTTTCCCTGTGCACTTCCCTTCTGATTTCGCCCCAGTTTGATCTAATAACAGGGGCTACTTTAAAGCAATCTTTCATTGCCTTCATTTGAATCCCTAATGAAAGGGACAGCAGTGACATGGTATGGGACTGCACAGCACTCTGCTACCTTTGGCTGTAAGGATAAATATTCTGTTCCTGTTTCTCAAACTGGCAATCTCCAAAAGAAGGATTTAAAGAGAGGCATCACAGCAACCACTTGTCATCTTCCTTCCTCTACAGCAGTATCCCCACCAAGGAGGGGGGAAAGATTACAGGCAGCAAAATTAGACATGCTGTCTCTGAACTGCATTGCCTCATTCTTTCCATAATCGCTAGTATATAATACCCCTCTTGGGAAACAACCCCTTTTGCTAACAGAACTGAGGATCTCTTCAGACTGAGAGCATTTCCCCCCTTTTTCATCACTTTAGAAGTGCACTCTGGATGAACAGATTTTAATATCTCTCTTTGCCAAGGAGAGATCAGACACTAAATGACATACCATGCAAGTGAGGACTCATTACTGTGAAACTGTTGTTTCTTGCCCAGCCAGTTAATTGGAGCCCGTAAAATTTCCATTGTTCAAACCTGGATTATCTCACAGGTATTTGCCTGGACAAGGCAAATCCCAAGCCCTCATCCACTGGACTGATACATGGGATCCCAAATATGCACAGGATGGAGAAGTAACCCAAACTGTGCCTTTTGAGAAGGTTCTGTCCAGGGATCTCCAGCAGAGGTTTTAATCCCATCTGTGGAGGCAAAGACACCGAGAGGTGAAGTCACTTGCCTTGAGGCATGCAACAATTTAGTTGCAGAGCTGGAAATAAAACTGAGGAATATGAACATGCTGGACCATGCTATAATCAGCAGATGCTATTGCTTCCAAGTTCTAATTAAAGAGCTGTCATTACACAAAAAGCATTTGTAGTTTGCAGTAAAACTGATAAAGCTCAATAGTCTGGAGTACCGGAGAGGAGGCATATGCTTTTTAAATATCCCAAAGATGATAATATAGCCTTTTTATTAAAGCCTGCCTCAGCCTCTGCAGCTAGCTGATCCCAGCTATGAGGTCTCTGCTCTAACAAACCCAGGATCCTGCCAGTACAAATTGAGTAATGCTTAAAATATATAATCTACACCACGCTTTCCTACCTGAGACCATTTGTGTGAAAGCAACTGCACTGTAGCACTTTCATGAAATAGAATAGAGAACCAGTGGGAAAAATAACAAGTCTGGGAGAGAACAGAAGTGGTTGATGTGCTGCAGCCATCATTAACACAGCAGGCAATATTTAAATGCATGAAAGTAGGTGGTAATAATACAAATATAAATGAACCAATTAGATGCCTTGGCCATGCAAGTGCACACACAAACACACAAATACACATACTTTTCTCTGCAAAGGGAGCCCTGCTTCCAGCTAACGCCGTGCCTAGCGCTGCTCCAGCAGATGCTTGGCATTGGGTCCAGCCCCGGTGTTAAGGGTTTGATTGCCTTAGTGCTGGAGCAGTTGCTGGATTTTCATCCCCAGCTCTGTGAGCCAGGCAGGGTCTCAGCTCTGCTGCTCCTGCTCAGAGGTACCTCACAGGGGCTGGGAGCCGGTGGCACCCCAGGGTTGGTGGTACCCCAGGGCCAGTGGCTGGGCTCTGGTGGTGGCACCCCAGGCCCAACTTGCACGTAGGCAGTGTGCTTGGGCTGGGGGCGGAATGTGTGCCCAGTGTTGCTCAATGCCAATGCCTCCAGCTGAATGAGGAGCAACAGAAACTGCCTCTCCAGAGTCCTGTCCAGCCCTGTTCCTTCATGCAGACAGCACCTAAACACAGGCCATTGCAAAAGGTGAAAGGATGGGGCAAGTGCACTTCTGTTTGCCACAGAAATGAAATACCTCAAAGATATTCCTACAATCCAGTGATTACTTGGGTTTCTTACCTGGTAGGCACATATGGCTGTGAATACCAGGGTAAGGTGGGTGCAATCACTGCTGGGAGCACAAAGAAGCTTCATTTGCAGCCAAGGCCAGATGTCTATGATTCTATGATTCTATGTATTCGTGTGAACTGCATCCAGCCATGAGTGACTGACAGCTGGCATGTCCCACAGCTTCCAGTACCAGTTGTGCTAGGGAAAAAATGAAAGGTATCAAAATGAGGTCTTCAATTGAGAAACAGAAAATGAGAGCCAGAAGTGCCATGCTCTGCGGCACTGGCAAACAGGGCCACCACATTCCCCCTCTGCAGATGGCTGTCAGATGTCTGTGGTTGCAGTCTGGAGCCCAGCAGTGTCTCAGCTGCAGAAAAGCCATTTTCTGTCCTCCACCTCTGATTTTCCCTTATTTGATCAAGTTTGACGAAGGCTGTGCAGGAAGCAGGGTTTAACGGTGACTCAAGCACACGTCAGCTCCACAGAGGTGCAGCACAGGCGTGTAGGCACTGGGGCAGCGTGCAGGTCAAAACCAGCAAGCCCTGCATCACTGCAAGCATGGTTACTCACAGCTTAAACCCTTCTATCTCCACCTTACTTGGAATTTTGTTATGGGCACCGCTGGAGCACGAGGGAAAACATCTTGGAAGGGGTTTCGCCAGTGCTTCAGCAGAGCTCTACCAATGTCTACCATAAAAAGAGAGAAAGAGGAAATGCCTTGAAATAACACAACCAGAATTATCTGTTAGGTGCCCTGCGATAAAGGTGGTGTCCTAAGAACAAGGGGCCAGGAGCATCAAAGTCTCTAGGACATAAAAGGGAGGAAAAAACCCCAAAACCAAACAACCAAAAAGGTCCCAACAAACCAGGTGCAGTTGAGGTCTTTGGCACAAAGTAGGAGATGAGATAAAGGCTTGTGTAATTGCTCTTTAGACAGCAAACCAGGGCAGGTTTCAGGAAATAAGAGAGAAAAGCCAATTCTGTTGCTGTGCCTCAGAGGCGAGACCCAGGGTCTTTGCCCTCTGGGGCCATTGGCTCCCGTGACTTTGCTCTGTTCCCAGAAGCTGGAGGTGACCAGTTGGCAGGTCAGAATATTATCTGGAAAGGAGCAAGGTACTTGCAATGCACGTGCAATTAGTGCGTCACTGTGAGCAGCAGAGTTGAGATCATCTGTTCCCAATTAGATCTAGCGTAGTGGCTATTCCATCTGTCCTTGGTCAGAGATCATCTTTGAACTGCTAGTTCCATTGCTCTTTCTGATTCAGAATTGATCATAAGCATCTATCTGGTTGGGTTGCTACTACTGGATTTGTCAGACTGCTGTGGACCTCTCAGCTGTGTCACTGCCTGCTGCAGCTGCTGGGAAGGTGGCTCATACTTCCCTTGTACTTTCACTACATGCAAGAGCAACACTCCGTACACATACCTGTGAACAAGTTGAGGCTGCCTGTAGGGAAGTTCATGCTTGGTAAAGAGAATTGCAAATTTGATTCCAACAGCACTAAGCAAACAGCCTAATCAGATTGAGGGGGTCACACAAATTACCAAAGGATCAAAAAGAGAAGTTCCTGACCTCCACTCTAACCAGAATTCTTCAGGGTATTTTGCTGAGATGTGTTTCAGTCCTGACAGGATGAAAAACAGGTACTGCATTTAGGTTGGCAAACCATGTGCCATGTGCCATGTGCCATGCACAGACCAACCCAGTCCGCCTGCTCCTGCCTTCCCAAGCACAGCTCACCTGGGGAAGGGCAGGATTGCAGGACCCCTAACACCTTGCACACCTTCTGCACGACCAAAAGCAGAACATCTACACAGTCTGCACCGCAAAAGAGGCTCTCAGAAAAGAAAGGGCTTTTTTCCCTGCCCACTCAGAAATGAGGAGATCAAGTGAGAAATCCTGACTCAAGTAAAACGAGCAGGACTTTGCCACTGATTTCAACAGGCCCAGCTTTTCAGCCCAAGAGTCTGCTCTGCTGTTGAGCAAGGAGATGAGCTGCCAGCAGCAACAGTCTGGACTCGGAAATCTGGAGGGGTTTGTTGGCTGATTGCAGAAGCAGCAAATGCACAGCTCACCCACAGTGCAGATGTAACTTGCATGCCTCCTACTTTCAGAAAAGCTGAGGGCTCCGTGTTTATTGTGCAATGGGAAGACATTAATAATCATGCCTGACGATGTTTAAGAATGGAGATAAAATTCTCTATTATCACAGATTATCAGTTTGTCAAAGGGGATGCTGGCAGACAGAAGCTTTACTGGGATGAGGTTTGCATTTCAATGAGCAATCTACATGAACAGCGTTCAGCTCCTCCATGCATCAGATCCAGGCAGAAGCAGATCTGTGCTGAAGCATCCTTCCAAGATGCCCTGCAGTGCTTAGAGAGGTCTGACTACAGCCAGGTCACAGTCAAGGCAGTCAAAGCTAGAAATTATAGACAGCCTTAACTGCAGAAGATGCTGGGCTCACTGCAGGGTGAGTAATGAGGGTTTTAGAAAAGCACACTGAGAATGACCACATTTTCTGCTATTTATAAAATCCTGCTAAAGTACAAACTGAAGGCACTGGCGCAATGCTCCCAGCGCTCCCTCAAACCCAAGGTGCTCAGATCCTCTCATGAAGAGACTGGTAGGAGCAATCATCCAGCCACCTTGAAAGGACTTCAGAGGCTTTGCTGGGAACTGGAGCCAAGCTCAAGCATTCAAAGACAAAGAGTGTGAACACATAAAAGCAGCATCTCACCTGGTGGGGACTGTGTTGAGCCCCACACAGAGAAGCCTTGCTGCAAGCATGCTGCTGGTTGTCTAAACCAGTGGTGATTACAAGGGAACCCAGAGTGGCATTTCTGTCCCTCCCAACCTCTTCCCAGCACCATCCTTCTCCCATCACACTTCTCTAGCCTGCAGCCAACCTGTGTGGCAGGTAAAGCACCTTACATAGCTTGCTGGACAAGCCTAACAAAGGGCTCTTCTAGCAGTCATTTCCTTGCTGTTCATTGTCTTGCACAATGCCTGGGAGCAGAATACTCTGAATTAGGGGCTTTTCAAGAGGCAGTAGTACCAGTACAAAACTTTGTACAGATCTGAACTTAAAACCAATGCTCAGCAAGAAAAAAAGGTTATGACCCCTTTGCATTTTTAAGTCTCTTTCTGCCAGCACAGGAGCTGGAAACATCTCTTCTTCCTCATTGCCCTTTAAAAAATACTTCAATTTCTCTGAAATACTGTGTATTGAGCAGCTGTCTCTTTGCTAAGCTACCAACTATCTTGGGACTCACAATGGAGTCTCAAGAGCTGATAAAGCTCTCTGTGCTTGTGGTTGAGAAGGCTCTGGGGGATGAAAGGCAAGCCTCATCCTTGCTTTCGACCTTATTTCTACCATCCACAAGACTCACACCAGAGACAATATTGGCTGCATAAATTCTCATGGCTCCAAGGACCTCAGTGCAGGAGTCCGCTGCCAGCAATATCAGATCCTTCCTGCATGCAGCACAACCCTCTGCCGTGCTTTAAAACAGACCTGAGAACACCAGCAGCCACATGGATACAGTCACAAGGCAAAACACCGGCTGCTCTCCATTTGCTCTGCAGGATGCAGTCAGCAGGCTTGTGCGGCTGTACATGCAGGGAGCATCTGCTGTGTGTGCAGGAGTGCCATTGGCTTGGGTACACACACATACACCCCTCATGTGTGCACATGCTCATCAGCTACAGCCTTACACCATAAACACAAGCTGCTGCTCAAGTGCAATGCTTGGCTGAGCTCCCTTACACCTCTACAGCACTCAAACAGTTCAGAAACAAGCTGATTGCTGGGATAAAAGCAACCAGATAATATTTCTTCTGCAGCAGGCCTGCTCCTGCAGGTTTCATACCTGACATTTGCATAGCACTCTTTCCCATAGGGCCCCCCTGTATGATAAAGACATGCATGCAAGGAGGGAGGCATTATCTCTAGTTTTCAGGTAAAAGAAGGCAATGCTTTGCACATTGATCAGATTCCCTGCAGCAGAAAGGCAGGAGTCTGGCCCCAGGCTCCTGCCTCACAACGACCCTTCTCACTGCAGGTTCAACCCATTTCTTCTTGTGTCATCCACCATAGACCTGGGGAGCAGGTCCTTTTGTATGGCACTGACTTCACATTTGAACCCTAATTTCCCCCTCTTTAATTCTTTGTAGTTTAGGGTGGATAACCCTTATTTCAGTTGTTCCATATGGAATATGTTGCAGGGGAGTAGTGCTGCTGTTACTTTTGCTGCTCTTTTCTAGCGTGATCTATCACTTTCATCAACTACAGCACCCAAAACCCGGACCCAGAATTTCAGCTGTAGCTTGTTGAACATGGCCCAAGAATCACTTGTCTGGGTCTTACTGGCTACACTGCCATTTACCTGAGCCAATGTGCATAGTCCCCTGCTATGTGATGTGAATGTACAGTTTCGCTGCATCTAGGCAAGGAAAAGGCAATTGAGAACTCAGGGGGGCAAGTGCAAGGGGGGCTCCCTGACTGCATCCCTGTTTTTCTGTGTCCATTTCTACATGGTAGGGAAAGAAGAGGTTTGAAAAGCATCTCCCTTTGCAAGCCATGAGATCCTGAAGGTCCCCTGTCAAGTATAGCCCCAGCACCCGGTTGCCTCCACCAAAGGGCAGCAATGGCTGTGGCTGCAGACTCTGTTTGGAGGCAGCAAAGCCCACATGCATTTGACAGACAAAACCTTAATGGTCTAAGCATGCAGAGTGGGTTGACACAGCTGCCTCCCTCTTTGCTGTCTCTGCTCTCCACAGAAATGCACAGTTTGTGATTTGCTGCCCAGGGCACAGGATATGCACTGCTCTCGGGGCTGTTCACCTTCCCTCGCCTCAGCTCTGCCACCCCAGAGGAAACGGTACAGGTTTAACCTGCCCCTCTCCACCTCCCCTCTGCCCAGGGGCTGGGCTCACCCTCGCAGTGAGCACCCATCACCAGTGCTGATCTCACACCACTGGTACACAGCCAGCCTTCACAGATGGCCACGGCGTGGAGTTTTCAATACACGAAACAGTTGAAACAACAAAAGCGCTGCCGAGGCTGATTCAGCTCGTGAGCCTGCATCCCATTAAACCAGTCATCTTTTCCAGTTGTTCGGCACAGGAACCGCGTGGCTGCGCACAGCTTCCCAGGCAGCGGTTGCACGGAATCACATCTCCCAGCCAGGCTGCCCGCAGACAGCTTACTCCAGACTGGACCGAAGTGGCTCTTTCTACACTAGAAAACAAGTCCTTGTGAAAACAAACCCTTGTGACAAGGACTTCCAGCCAATTTTATACTGGCAATCCAGTCTGTTGCACCCACTAGCAGCCCTCTCAAGGGCATGCTGCTGCATTTTGAGAGAACGATTCTGGCCGATGGAGACCGGCCCAATGCAAAAAGGAGGGAGTCTGTCAGCATCCCCAGCTGGCACCTCCCAGAATCTCACAGGTACCACTCACGGTCTGGAAAACAATGGAGGCAGCTGTGATGCTTCATGGAGTACAAGAGGCAGCACTGCTCCCAGGGAGCTGCAAGGAGGCAGGCACCGGCTGCAGCTCTTGCGCACAGACCATTACAATCTATAGCCATGGCAGACAGATTAAACCTACCTTTGTATCATGTCCCAGACTTACAGTGTCTCACAGACAACTTCACACAAATCTTGTTCCTTTGAGACATCCAAACTCAAGAGTAAAACAGATTCTCAAACCCTAGTAAAGCCTTCAGTGGGTGGTACAGTTCTACAACTGTTTGTCTGCTTGACCACTGCTGGGTTTTTTGCTGCTCATGAAGCGATGCAGTTTCCAGACGGGATGTGGTTTGTGCTGTTCTGTGTGTTATCCACAGAAGATGCTAGACTGGAACAGTCATCAGCGGGGAGATTTCAAGCAGGACTTAGAAAATAAAATTAAAGTGGGTGGATATCCACAGGGACTCACAAAGATCCCATTATAAACTAGGACTGAAAATCCCACCCGAAAGGATAGGTGATAGGAATTGAATGTAACTGCCTCTTTCAGGGATTGGCTGCCTTTGAAAACATGTCCTTCAGTCATTTAGTTCAAACCACAGTTGCTTTTAATTTAGCTTGGGAGGCTCTAACTCAAGGAATAGTTTGTAATTACTACTGACATATATACTGCTCTCTAAAGTAAGACACACTGAACTGTGAGCTTTAGTAACAATAAGATAAATATTAACTGGCTAACCATTTTGCAATTATTAAGCAAAGTCTAGAGATATGGGAGTTTGCCTAACAAAACAGTTCAGAGGAGTTTGCCATAGCCCTGGACATACCTTCAAGTAAAAGTCATAACCAGGTTGTGCTGGAATCACATGAAGAACATGATGGTAGAATCATCTGTTTGAAGATTTGACTGCTGGAGCAGACTGATGAATGTTTTTGGATTGAAAATGAAGGCTCTTATCCACCGTGCAAACACCTACTTGTTGGAAACATGAGGAGTCATGTAACTGATAACACCGAATCCGATAGTGATCATGGAGCTGATCCAGAGACACATACACATGCAGGATCCTTTTTGTGCTCTGACAGTTTCAAATGTTGACCATGAAGCTTTGGAAGACCCTTGGGTGTTTCACCAACTACTAGCTTTTAGAGAAGACCCAAACATGCTGCTCACCTTCATGGAGCTCAGCCTCTATACTTAGAGATTTCTGCTGCTTTTTTTCTGTTTTCTCCTATATCTGACAGTTTTGAAAAGATGATGTGTATTTAACAGTGTGAAGCAGTGAGCACCCACGTAATGAATGTTACAGGCATTTCTGGACTGCTTACAGGCAGAGTTTCCCCTAAAGCACCATCAACAGTCTGGTGCTGCACTCATGTTCACTTGTTGCCTTCCCTGGCAGTGTCCATGCCACAGCATGGCGTTTGGCCTTAGCTCCTCATTAAACACTGTGTTTGGCTGCATTTTGTTTATGCCAGATTGCAGTGTTTTGAACTTGGATGAATGGGTATCACATTGCAGGATAGCGTCTGATCTAGATAATCTGAAGCCAAAGCAGCACTAATCTTGCACTGAATCCATGTCAACACGCTTACTCATGTCTCCTGGGTTAGGGAATGCAGCACTTTCCCTTCAGCCTGAGGTTGGACCAAAAATACCAAAGAGACTCTGGCAGAAACTGTAATTATAAATGAAGACATCACGAAACCAGCCCTGCATGAAGCTGAGATCATGCTCCAGCCTTGAGCTGGCTGCTGTGTTAAAGTTACAGAGTGAAACAAGTACAGAATACATCAGTATCGCTGGGAAGCATTACCTTTGTTTCATACCCCTACCACGAACCACTACAATGAAGCTAAAAGGTGTTAACAGCTAAATAAAACTTGGCAAGCCATGCACACCCAGGATTTTAAAGAAATTGAAAACTTGGCTTTACCAATTTCCTGGTACAGGATAGGAGGGTTTTAGCCCACATTTTCATAAGCCATGAATTACATAATATTTAAACACTGACATAAAAATTGAATCACCTCAGATATTTTTCTTCCTTTGGGCTAAGTATGTATTTTGGAGACAGTCCACTGGCTATCCGGTAAACAGTATACTTCACTAAATGACCCGTTTCCTCCCCGTGTGGCCAGACCGTTTAAAGGAGATGTTCATTTGCTTCCTGTAAGTAACACTTGTGGAAGAATTTTCCACTGTGAAGCAGGTCAAGAGCCAGCAAACAGCCCTGTGCAAAACCCACTTGATGGAGCAAGTCAGGGAAAGCCCACACCAAAGCAGCAGAGATGGGAATGCTGGAATGGAACGGCAGTGCCTGCCCAGCATCAGCTGGATACGTTTTGCTAGACAGGAGGCTGTAGGAAAAGTGTAAGGAAAAGGTATTAAGAGAATCATGGTTTTTCCTAAAGCCTATAGGCACCAGACTATATAAGTGCACAGTACCTTCTACAGCAGCAGGCTTTGAGACCCAAATCCCAAAAGTACACAGTGTCTGGTGCCTGGTACAGTTATGTGAGGCAAACTCTTGCTCCTGCTGCTCTCTCCTCCCAGCAGTCCTCCAAGTCCTGTTTACCCTGTGGGGCCATTTGCACCCATTAGTTTCTGCAGGGTTGGCTTCACATTAAAGAAGAAGACCAAACCCAAATCGTTCCAGCTTTAAAGTGTTACAATACTAAAAAGTGAGGACTTCCAGCACATGAGCAAAGGCTATGGTTTTAATAGCACTCTTTAAGGAGAAGAGAACCACCACAGTGGGTCAGACCAGATCAGACCAACAGTCAGTGTAGCCTAACCCTATTTCTGACACTGGCCAATATAGGACATTAAGGAAAGAGCAGGAGAAGAGGATGAAATCAGGAGGAATTCAGTGGCAGGTTTCATCATTCCCTTGGAGATGGTGAAGAAGACCAGGACTGGCCCAGAGATGAAGGTACACAATAGAAAAACAGCATCTGTGGAGCAAGTCAAACCCTTCATTTTCACCTTGCCTGTACCCAGCACTCATTGTCACAGACAGCAATCTCACTTTCCTTGTCTCTAAGGCATAACTTGCCTCAAAGCACCAGTGTGTTTGAGAGGTATCCAACCTACTCAGAACACACTTGCACAGACTGCATATGCGCAAAATGCCTGACACACCAAATGAATCAGATAGATTAATACCTGTAGCCTTTCTCTGTCAGAAAGGTACAAGAGGTCCAAATCAGGCAGTAAACACTGAAACCCAGGTAAGCACTTGCATAGCCTGGATTTCCAGACATGCAGGAATTCCAACAAATGTGCAAAACGTCCAGCTTTCCCTCGGATAAAACTTGTAGGTGTAAGAAAGGACACGTCTAAGGGGAAGTCCCCTGCTTAAAGCAGAAGTGCAATCTTATGATTAGACCTGACTGAAAAATGCCCAGCAGGCATTGAACAAAATGGCTTTGTAGCTCTCTGCCCATCTGTGGGAATGTTTGGACAAAATGATGAAATGACCCAAGACTTCAAGCCAGTGTGAGGTACTGGGAAGAGTGACAAGTGGGTGCTATTGTGAGACAGCTTAGCAGCACTGTGAAATCCAGCCGTACTCCTCAATTGCAGATGGAATTAGACAATTATGGCTTTCTACTTTCAACCAAGGACACCACACCTTATCTTAAAGCTCTTCAAAATGCTTTCTTCTGTCCCTGAGAATGCTCTTTGCCTGCCTGCCATGACAGCTGGTTTTCCTCCATGAGCTGATCTCATGCAAGCTGTAGCCTCACTAGGGGTGTGATGTGGTCAAACATAATGAAGAACAGCCACAGCTATCTCTCACTGTGATCTTAACTGGCATTTGGGCACAGATTTCCATACCAGTTCAGCTAGTGGCTGATGGGATGGTAAGAAATAACGCAGCTTCTGGAGTCACTGATGTGAAAAGGAGCCGGTAGGTACTTCTACAACATTTTGAAGAGATGAATGCTGGCTATTAAAGCCAAACTTTTCTGAAGAAACATAATGTAAATAAAGATAAGCAGTCATGTAATAAAAGACAAGAAAGCAGCAGTCTTAAAAACTACTTGTATTAAACTGTAGTGATTGTTAAACATCAGAGCTCTTTTGCAGCTTTGCTGTCTCAACCCCAAAGAGGTAAATAGTATGTTGTGCCATAGCTGTTTGTTCTTTAGGACAAACATGGGATATTATATTTTCATTTAAAGATATAATCGTGAATGCTTATGAGGTGTTACTCACAAGGAGAAAGCACGCAGAGCAGAGCAAGCCATATGTTACAGATAATAAATAAAGGAAATATAGCTGAAGTGTTAGCAGAGACTTGCATTACTGCAGGAAAAAGGACTTAAATCCTGAAGTCATTTCTGAAAGACTCTTAGAAGCATGCATACAGACAAATGCCTCTGATCATTCACAAATACTATTCCTGGGCTGTTTCACTACATTTGGCTCCTAACCCTCTCTTCACTGCCTTTACCACGTATAATCTTTTCCTGTGTAAAGTATCTTCTGAGCAGCACCCCTCTAGATGTGTTTAATAATAAACACCAAGTAACAACTCAAAGCCTCTGAAATATGAGTGCTTTTGGAGATTATCCAGCTTTTCTGATCATCACAGGAGCAGTTATATTCAAAAGAAAATAAAACCAGAGACTATCAACATCTGATTTAGGTAAGAATTAACCAACCTTATATTCACTGGACAGAGTTTTATCACTTGTTTCATTTAGACCACTGTTGCCTAGCTTATTCACTCGCATTAACTTCTGGAAGACTGATCTGGAATATTCTTACAAAAATGCAGTGTTTACACAGGGCTTCTTAATACAGTCTTTGAACCCCCATAATCCAGCTGAATTCTGCTGCTGGCGACATTTGCCATACGTAGTTTTAGAGGCTAACATCAATAAAAGTAACCTGCAGTTCTCAGCACCTCGCATGGCCCTAGCTGAGTTGAAGGGCTTTGTCAGCTGGCATAGCTTCAAAGCACTGCTAGAACAACTTTATACCAAAACAAGCTAATTATCACAGCCTGCTTCCAAGATGGGCTCTCATATATTATTATATTGTCAAGAAAAAACTGTGGCCTCCCTAAAGATCTGAAGAAATTCCCAAACTAATCACTGCTGTATATACCCAGTTACAGAGCAGAATGTTAAAACACTGTATTTCAAAGTTAAAACGAGTTTAAAAAAAGAAAAGCACTAGATATCTGACATTACAAAAATTCATTATAAAGGATCAAATGTAGCTTTAAATCTGATGCTACTTCACTGTCCTCCCACACAACCCCCAAGCATGAGCAGCCCCTTCATTGTCCCAATGTTTTTATATGTCTTGAAATAGCCTTCGCTAGCATCAGATGCAAAAGCTGCACTGCTAGTGGCACAGAAATCACAGTCCTCCCTGTTTTGGTCTACATACCTCCAGAAGAAGTGACAGCAAGAGCTAGAAAACTTTCCCTACCTGTGCCATCTGCCACTGACTTCCACATCTCTTGTCTTCCATATATCTTAAGTATCACACTTCCAGATGAGGGAAGTGATAATCATAGCTTGGATAATTTGTGAAAAATTATGAACTTCCAGATCAGAGCTGTCTGCTAAACCTTGACCTAGAAATGCCTCTCTTTCTGGATCGCATTTCTACTTGTTTTTCTTGTCAGCAACCGATACATACTTGTAGGCTGGCTTCAGTATTCAGTAAGAATAACACATTTATGTTTTTCATCAGAAAAAAAAAATCATTTACAAAGACTCAGTTTAACAACCTGATTGATTTCAACAATTTTAAGACTGCTTCTTACTGCTAGCCACATCTTGAAGCCAAAGTGTTGCTTCCACAGGGGACAAGAGTGCAAGACTGGAGAGTTCTCTATGATCAGACACCTTGATTTCCCCAAGCCACAGGGCTCTCCTCAAAGTTTCAGTTTGAAGGTTCAAACTTGCATGTCCATTTCACTTATCTCTAACACTTAAATTGTTACCAGGCTTTATAGCAGATGGGCTCATTCTGAAGATGGGTGCAATCAGAAGGTCCAGAGCGGCTTGGTAAATTGTCCTAAAGGCTCTCCATGGATAGCGTTACATTTAAACCAACACAAAAATCACTGGGTCTCTCTCACCTGCTCTCTCAGCAAAAGAATAGTGCCTGATCCTGACATTTGGATAGTTTCATAATGGGCAAAGAGATCTTATGGTGGTGGTTCCACCCTCATACTCAAATATCTTACATCAAAGGGCACTGCTGGGGGAGAGCTAATAGGATTGCTGGCCGAGTTCATAAGGCATTTTATACTCTTTGCATGCAGAGATCAAGGGTCTCAGGCTCTGCAACTCCCTTTGTCCTGTGGCCAAGGCTTTGCTGAGGGAACGTAATGCCAGCTATAGCTATCAAGTGCAGTATTTGCCCCAAGACAATTTCCTTTAGGGGAGTTATTCATTGCAACACGTGGGAACCAGGAGTGGGGGAAGATAAAAATCTCTCCCATTTGTTCTGTTTTCAGCCGTCACCATCCACGCTCAAGAATCAAACTTGAGCTGGCTGTTTGGTTGATGACACAGGGCTCTGGTCAAAGCACATCAGCTCTCTGCAGGGCTAGTCAAAAAATCCCATATAAACAGAATTCAAAATAAGCCACCACCATGTCTAACCAGCAAACAGGTAAGTCAGGAACTGGGTTTCCTCACCAGGGCACAGACATTTGTCATTAGAATATACCAACTTCTTAATCAGCCATTTGACCATCAAGGGGTTTTTATTTCAGTGGAGAGAAAAGAGTCAGGATATTTTCAAGCCTCCAGGTGCATTTCTGTAAGAAGTGGGACATCTGCTTCCTTTGTATTCCTGTTTCCCTTTGCTTCAGGTTACATAGATTTGTATTGCCAGTAGATGATTTGCAACGCTGACTAAAGATCATTACTGTAGGGACACCAAGAGGAAAAGGATCCTCTGCAGCTGTCAACAGCCATAACATAACCACTCTGGAGTTATTACAACTTTCAGCATAGGCAGAGCGTGGCAGGAATGCTGCTTGTTCTAACAGACCATGTCCACCGGTAATTACTTATAAAATATGTGACAGCTCAAGCTCGGGACTGAGGACTCCGCCGCTCAGTGACTCTTGTTGAAATGAAAATGATCTTACTGGCTCCTGAGTCCCCTGCATCTGAGCAGAGACAAACATTGCTACAAGGCACTTACTCTAATGAGCTTATTTATGCAACTCTCTTGCTTTATGGTCATAAACTTTCATAAAATTAATAACATACAATTGTAATCTGTGGAATCCAGGCTCATAGATCCAATGGGATCCACTCATTGAGAGCAATGAGGAAGTTTAAATGTACATTAACAAGCAGATGATGAAGAAGCAGTGCTCCAGGCCCCAGACATGTTATGTGGGAAGAAATATGGAAATCCACCATTCTCTTCCTTGGACTGCCTCTCAATGTCTCTTTCTCTTCAGTAACCTTTCCATCCATGTTTACTCCCAAGTGAAACTGATCTAACAGATCTAAGCATATCTCCTATTCAAATGTGTCAGGAATGGAACTGGTTAAAATTTTGCCCTTTTTTTTTTCTTCCTGGTTTTCACTCTGAGAATTTAATTTTACTTTAAACCTTACAGTCAGGGAGTGGACTTATTTACAAGGAACATGCAAAGTCCTGTTGCCCTAAAGGCACTTGGTAGCAGCAGCCTGCTTCTTTACCCCAATTTTCTTCCTGCAATTACAGTTTAACCACAGATGTTCTCTCTCTTTTTTGGGGAGAGTTAACTCAAATCAAGGAATTTAAGAGCGAAATAGCTATTTTGGATGAATGCTATAGAGACTGTTGTTCTAGAGCCAAGAAAATGCCTTTGGAAATAAATTAAGCTAATCCACAATAAAAAAACATTCAACCTGCCATATGTGTGTGAGACAAGTTAATCAGAAATAGTTCTAGTGGTACAGCCATTCCAGAATAACTCTCTGAACTCCTGCTATAGCTGTGAGTACTTTTCTGCTACGTCCCCCTTTGCTGCTGTCTCCTTCAAGCATACACAATAAGGGCATAAACAGGACCCAACAAATTCCTTCCACCAGCATGCTCTGATTTTCATGTGATGTGTCTTAGGTAGGGGGATCAACTACTACTCGAAGCAGAACTTTTTGTTGCTGACAACCTTCTGAATGGGCAGTGCCATCCAGCCCAGCAGGGTTTCTACAGAGCCTCAGCAGTAGCAGTGTCCCAGCTTTAACAGGAGGAAACAGAGATATCAGAAACTCAGTTTAGAGTGAGTGACACAACAAATTGACGTCAAACAGGATTAGCACCTTTGTATCTTGGTTCCTCGGTAAATACTTTATATCAATGAGTTACTTGCCTTAATTCCTGTCCCTCTGAAGATATGAACTCAGTTTTTCTTTCAAATCAACTTTCATGTGAGATACTGAAGCACCTGGGAATAATTCACAACGAAATTAATTTAACATGGTGTAAAGCCTGAATAGAAGCATACGAACTATTTGCATAAGAACAGAATGAGGAACCTAATATTAATCTCTGGTTTCTGAAAGCATTAGAAACAACAACTCTTAGCTCAAAACATCTTAAAATCAGACACATCCAGCTGGGCAGACAGCACACAGCTGACTGAGAGCTTCCATACAACCATCCCTAGAAGAGTTGAGAGCTGAAGCCATGGAGCCAGGTTATCTTGTAGAGGCTGGAAAGAAAACTGCTTCCCAGACCTGATGATCCAGAACTGTGTGGGGGAAGGCTCATAGTGCTACAGACACACAGGTTTCTTCTTGCTTTTTCAGTTTCGTTCTCAAGGTTAAGGATGCTTGTTACCCATATTCACTATGAGAATATTGTTCAATCACTCCCGACCCAAGTGGTCAAACATTATTCTGTGCATCCAAATTCACCCTTATTAGGAAGAAGCTGGAACCAGTTTTATATGTAAGGAATTTCCATTTCTACTGTCATTTCACAGAAAATGGGACAAAGTATTTAAAAGCAAACAAACAAAATCCCATGCACAACCCCCATCTAAAACCAAAGTAATATCAAAATGAAACATTTGCTGTGATTCACCTAAAGCACAGCAGGAAATCCCCAGAATTTCTTTGATTAGAGAGTGCAATCACGGATTTGCATACAGACACACAAAAGGGACCCATGCTATGAAGAGACACTCCCTCTTTCACTTGAACAAATACCAACTATTGAAGCATGTCATATGAACTGTGAGATGCAAATGGATCTTGAAAAACTGAGGCCCCATCTGCAAGTTATTTACCCTGTGGAGGGAGTGACTTGCAACAGCATTTGTTCTTCTCCTGGGAAGAACAACTCACAGTACAACCATGGAATAACCCTGTGTTATCATCCTTCAAAACAACCCCCAAAACCCCACCAAACTAGGACTTGCAATGAAGATGCTTTAACCCTACCTGTGCATGCCAGAGCAGGCTGGGATGCAGACAAGACACCACTGAGTTACAACACTGTGCCATGATGGGGTAAGGCTTGCTGCTGGGGGGAACTCTGAATGCTCCAGCTGCTTTCACGTTGCAAATACATCACCAGAGCCCAAGGAAAGTGCTGGACAATGGGATATTAATTTACATCCTGACATGCTGCAGCCAAGCAAGGGAAAGTAACCAGAGGGAAGGGCTGCTCAAGGATGACTTGGAGATGTTAAGACTTGAAGGTCCATAGGGAGCCTTGCTGCTGAGCGGCTGTCTGCACAGGGAGCTGGAGGAGAAACCAGGAAAGCCTGGGAGTTACCAAGTTTCAGGGGTGAGGCAGAAAACCGAAACAAGCTGCCTGCAGCAGAACTCAGTCAGCCCAGCTACAGCTCAGACACTGTCTTAGCTTTAGTCCAAGATTTACACTGCTTTCTCTCCTGTGCTCAGCATTTCTCTGTTCAGCACTCTCAGAAAACATAGGAAAGTTGCATTGACTTTAACAGCCACATGCATTTGTCTTGGCCGTAGCTGTATCAGGTTGCTACAGGCCACAGGAGAGTGAGGGAAAAAGGCAACGTGATGCTTGGTGTCACATTGTACAGCAGTTCGAAGGAAGTCAGCTACTGTACAGGAGAAAGCAATTAGCTGGGAACAATGGGTATGTCCCGTACTGGCAGTCTGGGGTGGGAGGGCTGGCTGAGGAGGCTAATGGAGCTAGGACAGGAAAAATAAACTGCCTTAGCTTGTACTTTTATCTCTCACGGTGTCTAAATGATGCATCTACTCATGTGAGTTTTCTGCTTAAGCACGGTTAAACTTAGAGAGAAGAATTGAAACAGCTACTGGAAGAAAACAGAGTGAACGAATCAGAGGTTGCTAGAGAATACTCCCAGGCACCAAGATAACTGGATCCAAAGGCAACTGCAAGAGCAACAATCTCAAAATAGCAGGTTTTTACACGACATGATGCAGCGGGGCTCATTTACACTGCTGACACCTCGTACTAAAGCACAGCTGCTGGGGTTACAGTAGAAATGTACCTGGAGCAATGTAAGGTCTTACCATGGACTAAATGTGTATGTATTTATTTAGCCAATTCCCATAATCTGCGTTGAATGCTGTGTTGTCCTGATGAACTGGAGTGCTATCTTACCTGAATTAACCAGCACAGAGCCAGTCGAGGTATGCCTTGACATCTGCTGACTTACCAGAATACTAGTCTTTCTATTTCTTATGCCTGCTCAGGCACGTTAGAAATGACTTGCTGCATTTCATACTACTTCAGATGGGGCTGTAACAGCAAAAGAGGAATTTAATAATAGCTGGGATCAAAGACTACTCTGTAACCTCAGTGCAATGCGCCTGATTTGATTTATCATTAAAAAGATCATTCACAATGGAAAAGTCAAAGATTAAGCTATTTTCCTTTTCTTTCCATATCTAAAGAGCTTCATGTGACTTCATCCCATGGTGACAGTCTGTACTTACTAACTGTCGCTTTGAAGTATGTCATTATCTACAAGCTGTATTCAGTGTGGCAGTGAGGGGAGTATTGCTAACCCTGTTTTACAGAAAGGGAAATCAAAACATGGAGTCATGAGATCTCTTCCCCAAGGCTATCTCCTGAAACCAGGGATCACTCTCCTGGCGAGGGTGCAGCTCCAAGGACATGCTGGGTCCCAAGGACAGCAAAGGAGAAGACTTGCCTCCAGCCCTACACACAAACCATATGCCTGCGTTAAATGTTTTGCCATACAACCTCATCACCACACATCACCTCTGAAGATGCTCCCACTGCACATGTTTGCTGCTCTTGGATGGAGGTTGGAGCAGGCTCCAGAGCAGGCTCTGTGGCACAGGCAGGGCTGCAGCACAAGGCTTGCTTTGAAGCGTGGATCAAATACAAGCAGTGATTGTTCCTGCAGCACTGAGAGGGAAACCTCACTGCAGAGACCGGAAACAAGACGGTAAAGCACAGATTTCAAAACCTGTTACCACAGGAGAGGCCTCCAACATGTGGCTCTTCCAGCTGTGATAATATTAGGGGGCTGTGGAACACTTGTTGGGGATTAGTCTTTGTTAGAGAAGCTCACAAACAACATTCATAGGAAGACAGTTGCATAAACTTTACAAGTCCAGCTGAACACGGGAGTTATATATATAAACATAGAAATAGGTCCAAAACCAATTCATGTTGGCTGGAGGAGGTTGGGCACCTCCAGCAGCAGATCTGGAGATCTCTGTAAAAGCAGATGGCTCTGCTACGAAGGCAGGAGCTGGAGAAAGGCATCTGTCCATGAGCCATATCCAAGCACCTCCCAGTCCACGCCAAAGAGAAGTCCACCAGTTCTCAGCAGATGAGTGTCCAGAGAGGTCTGGTGCTGTTTCATGTTAAAGCCACTCCTTCAGCTACCCTGGTGCAAAGCTCTTTGCAAGTCAAGCCTCAGAAAAAATATTCCTGAAGTGCAGTTTCACCTGAAGAGCCAGGACACTGGGATGTACAGCACCATTCCCCTATCACTCAAGATATGGTACTCCTAATCCCTAAAGCTCTTCTGCCTTATTCCTGTTGTCAGGGCTGCCAAGGATGCTCGGGGTACAACCTACAACTACCCCTCCACATCAGCTCCCTTAACTGCACACAGGGCTTTTTGAGCTCTTTTAGACCCCACAACTTCTGTTTCCAGCCTTGACAGGAGCACACATCCTCACAGTGTTCATGAGAAGCAGACTACCCAGCTCCCGATGGCCACTGTTCCTTATCCATGGGGTTCATATTGCCGCAGAGAGGGACTGATCTTCACCAGCAGCTTTAACGGAGGATTGTCAGTCAACAGCCAGTTTTCCAAGGGTGTTTCTGGCGCAGAGGTCATGTCAGCAATGGAAAAACACGTGCATGGGACTGAAGCCTGTTCACATCAGCTGAGGTTTGGACTGTTGAAGTGTCCTCAGGTGGCGAAACATAATCGGCTTCAAATGTGTGTGTGATGCTGTGCAGTCAGAAGCTGGCACAGGAGCATCGCTCCTGCCTGATGCTCATCAGTGAGACACATCAGGTGCACCACTGAAGGGTGGGGAGCTCTCTGCAGGCACACTTTGCTCCCCAGTGCAGTTCCCTGGAGAGAACTGGATTCATCCAAACTGTGTCTGCAAAGGCTCCACTCCCATGATTTCTTATCATCTCAAACATGTGAATAACTGACTGTGGCAAACACCTATGTGCAAGACAATCAGCAACACCAGCACTTCTTTCTGATGTCGAGGTCTTCTGAAGCCACACAGGTTATGTCTGTTAGCTAGAAAGCTTGCTGGTCACATTTGCATGGGGAGAAAAAAAAGGCAGCAGGAATGAGGATGCATTCTGGGAAGGATTACTGAGCTGGCAGAGGAGAAAGTGCAATTTAGCGCTAAAAATAATGGTAACATAAGGAGATTCTTGGAGAGATTCTCCAGTTATGCCGATGGGCACTGGAGAGGAATCAAAGAGACAGATTCCTACCGGAGCAGAGCATGCCAGCAGCTCAACACCTTGCATAAATTGATCCTATGGGCACAAACACAGCTACCAAATGCTAGACGCTTGCAAAAGTGCGAGCGAGAGCTCTCTGAGGCCCACGGGCTGACTATCCCCTGCCCCAGACCTCCCCAGTGTGCCACATAGCCACTAGCAAACTGGGTTCACACTGGTGGTCTCAGGGGACAGGTGACGGGCCAAGGACACCTGCACTGCCAGATGTGCTTCAGAAGGTTTCCCTGCAGCATCTCAAGCACTGGGGCATTTACAGCTGCCACCCACATCTGTGTGGGCTTCCCCTGACGGTGGAGGAGTGAGGACAGGAATGTCAATGGAAACACCAGTGGGACTTCCTGTGATTAGTAACACTCTTAGTCCAAAAGGGACCATAAACCTGGTCAGGAATTTCCTCTTGGACCACCAGTTATCGCCAGCAGCTCTCTGTGCTGTTTTATGTCCCAGTTCCCAGTTCATGTGCCGAATTCACACTCTTAAGTGGGTCATTTTTCATCCTTCACACAATGCAGCTCCCAGTCTGGTGGCTCCTCACTCCGAGGGAGAAGGTCTTTCCTTTTGTCAGCCTCTGTACAACCCTTTCCAGGGTTCAAATAGGCCAGTGTTTGTCCTAAGCTCTATGAAATGCAAACACAGACAAGCTGCCATTGACCAGCTCTGCAAAGCAAAGCCTCCTTCAGCGAGGTATGATTTGTGGATTAAAGTTCTTACCCTTGAGCTCAACGCAACCTAAAAATCCCTTCCGGCAGCTTATCACAATTCAGCTAACCCCAGTCTTCAAAAGGCTTCTCTATCTGCGCACACCAAGGAAGGTCTTTGTCAGGGACTTTCCAAAAGCCCTCGGCAAACCTGCTGCATGCGGGGTACAGCACAGGCTTCTGAATTCACAGAACGTCTGATGAGTGAGAACTGGGGGGTCTGATGTCGGGAGCAGAACAAGCCTGGGCATTATTTCTCTTCAAAACCTTTTGCCAGTCATCTGGGAACTCATCACATTGTTCCAGGAGCATGGAAAACTGGGGGCTTCTGGCAGAGCACATTGTTCCTCACAGACGAGCTTTATGTGGTCCTGGAGAGGTGGCAGCGGCTCCCTCGGGTAGGCTGGAACTGGTCAGTGAAACAGAAATGACAGAAAACAGCTCCTAAAATCCCGCATGATTTCCAGATGCTTCTTCACAGACTAAGCTGCTTTCACCCTCTGAGACATGCATGAACATGAGACTAAAACATGTGCAGTCCAATGGATTAATCAAAGGATGCCATGAATTTGCTGGGAGAAAGCAGACTACGTGCCTGCAGCAACGAAGGACATAAGGAGATCACTATGAAAACACTGTCACAGGCTGCTTTGGCAATTTTTGTCTATTGGTAATAGCTCTGTTGTAGCCCTCTTAAAAACCAGAAAAGATTATCATGATGTAATGTTACCAGTTTCACAAACAATGCCACACTTAGGAAAATACCTGAAAGTCTGGATAGGCAAACAGAATATTTTCCTTATACTCATCTAAAGAGCAAGATAAACTGCACAGCAGCAGAAAGTGCATTCACGTTAACTCATTGGCAATGAAGCTACGTCTTGCTAACCCAAAATTAGCTGGAGCTCTAGCTCTATGAAAAGTAGCACATCATATACAAGTACTCGCTAGCACACACAGAGTTAACTTCTGCGCGCTGCCCTTTTAAACAGAACTGGTTTTGAGATGTATTTGTTTAAACAAGTTAACAGAAATGTCAGAGGCCATTTCACCGACTGCACATGACGACAGCCGCCTTCCTCCTCTATCAGCAGAGAACAATTACACACTGGGAAACAAGGGCTTACTAATGTTGAGTCAGAGCAGGAAAATCTGTCCAGAAAATCCACGCAAATGGAAGAAAGAAAGGAAGAAAGAAAGGACAGACTTTGCATTCTGTCTTCCCCCTCTTCCTCCTCTCTTCCTCAATAACATGACCTCCTACTCTGGCTTGAAATGCCCCATGGAAGAATTTGGCACATCGACAGCCTCATCTGTTCCCACAGCTCCCACATGGGTAGTGGTAGCAAATAGGATGTCTGGATAAATCCTAGCTAAGGCTAACGACTTCTTGTTATCTCAAGGCAGGAAACTGTTTTCCAAGGAGTATCAGGAAACAGCATGCCCTTCCAGGGATTGGCTTGTGCATAAAGCACAAGAGCTCTTAGATCTACTTC
The DNA here is from genome assembly GCA_026283785.1 of Coracopsis vasa. Taxonomy (NCBI): domain Eukaryota; kingdom Metazoa; phylum Chordata; class Aves; order Psittaciformes; family Psittacidae; genus Coracopsis; species Coracopsis vasa. Next base: position 31,263 of record JANHGB010000638.1, on the reverse strand, counting down.
AAGATGAGAGCTCTGGACTCTCTATGACCACATGGACAAACCATGCTGGTGTGTCCCTCCAGCTACAAGTCTGAGAGCAGGGGACACCTTCAAAGGACCCAGGCCAAACTGCTTGTTAATTGCTGGGCACAATAAGGACCTATGTGACTGTAGGAGCCATCTCTTCCATGTTTAACTGTAAACACTCACTAATAACTGTGCACACATGGGAACTTCCAGCATCGAAACCAACTGGCAAGATCAGCTCTGAAACACCAAGTCCTCTCCCGGGTCCACCCCTCCTCACTGCCTCTCCTCTAGGAACAGAAACCGTAAGAGAAATTGGGTTATCCCCTACTTTACTTTGGAGTTGATTTCCACCTATGAAGCTTATTTGATTTCCACTTGCGACCATGACACAGCACAAGGCTCCACAGCCAGTGCCTCTGCTTTGCCATCTTTTCCCAGAGGGATCCATTGCCTGTTGGAAAGGCTCTGCAGCACCTCTCCATGTTTTCAATGGACAAGCCATTCTGAAACCACCACCATCATCGTAACCCTATCTAGTTTTTAAGAGCAAGACTTACTCAAGACAAACTAACAAAAGAACCACCAATTCTACGATTTCTGATTGTGCATTTAACTTTTTATTTCCAGGAGAGGATAAAACCCAGGTGAGATGCAATGAGTTATCCTGGTATAATTCAAAAGACTTATCCATAAATAACTCAATACTCCCACCTCTTCCAAGAAGACCAGTCCTGCTCTGCCTTCCTCTCCATGAAGCAAAGATGTCATGCATAAGTCACTCCTAAAGTCAGGAGATGCCAGCTCTCTCTCACTAAGGAAAGTCTACTGTGTGAGAAAAGCTACAGAATTCAGTGGAGGGTGCAGCCCCATTTTGCAGACAGACCCATTGATGTTTAGATGCACACTATAAAACCTAGCCCTGATGTGCACAAAGAGCCCTGGAGAGACAGCCTGCGAAGGCAGCACTGCATGGCCCTCGATGGTTGAGTGCTCTGGGCAGGGCTGGGCCTCCTGGAGCGGGGTCTGCTCCTCCCTGCCAGGAAAACAGACAAGGAAGGCTCCCATCCAACTCACACTTTTCACTTCGGGTTCTGCCATTGTGCTAAAATGGCCATGCGATAAAATGCTATCTATTGTATCCACTTAATTCTCCCCTGAGGACCCGCTTTGCTTTTAACATCCTCTCCCTGGTCTCACCTCCCTCACTAGGCTCTTGTGCTGATTAATTAGTTAATGTTTGCTGGTGCTTTGAAAATGAGGAGTGTGAAGTACTCAGCATTGAGCATGATCGTTATAAACCTACTGCAGGCTCTGGCAAGGCACTTTGGGCAGGTGAGTGTTACACTGGGGCAGCTTTATCCTTTTGCCTCAGAACTACCATCACCTGCAGCATGTTTCAGTCACCCAGAAACACACAGCACATCTTGTCTTAGGGCTTAATTATGAAACAACTCCCAGTCAATGCTGTGCTGCCTGGCAGAGCAGAAAGGCCAACCCTGGCTCACACTGCACGAAACAGCACTGTGACAGACCAAAGAGCAAACTGCCTCCTGACAGAGGGAACAATTCCCGTGGTGTCCCACAGTGTCTGGGTGAGGGGACGCCCTGCAGCAAACAGCCAGGATGCAGCAGGATTGCGGCAGGAGATGGAGACCAAAAATAGTCAGCAGAAACAAGTTACAGGAAAATTCAAGACCAGGAAGTGCAGCAGCAGGAGCCAGAAGCAAGGGAGAGCATCCTGACCCTGGGCTCCAGTCAAGCTGCCTGCAGCCCTGCAAAGACACTTTACCCTCCTTAATCCACTCCTGGGTCTGCACCTGGGTCAGCTCAGTTCCCAGTTCAGCATCCTGCTGCGCCAAAGACAGGTTTGCACCAAGACCAGGAACTGAAGTCCCCAGGGTGCAGACACTTGTCCCCTGCTGCCTTGAGAAGCCCAAGGGATGGCTGGAGCTGACCCTGTGCAGCTGCAGCCACTCGAACCATCAGAGTCCGGCCCCAGGAGTGGTGCTGAGCAGGAGGGGACATGTGCTGGACACGGCTGCAGGACCAGTGAGCACTCTTCCTGGCAGCACAACACACGGGTGAGGCAGGAGAGCACCAATAGTCCTCTGCCTTCCAGATCCATGCCTTTTTATGTTTGATATATGAAACAGCAAAACAGGGTATTTGCTATTTCCTCAGTAACCAGGGAAACCCATTAAAACAGTTTTCTTCTCCCTGCCAGTGCAAGACTGTTACCTGTTGGTGTTTTATACAGTCAATCCCTCTTTCCTATGTATTTTCTTTAAACTTACTCTGCTAAGAATATGACAGTTGCTGTTCTTTATGCACAGCATACACCCCAGAAGGAAACAAGCTAATAAATAGGTACATCTGTCACCCCACGTGTACTGAAATGAGTTAGGAAGCTTTTTCTCAGAACCATGGTACGACCAAGATCCCCAAAGCACTGAGCTGCTTTTCCCCAGGCTGAGCACCAGCCACCTTGCAGCAGAGGCTCACACTGGAACCCTGCTGAACCAGTGACAGCACAAGCAAGGAGAAATCTATTAACAAATGAATTCCTGCTGTTACAAACCACTTCCACCGCACTTCCAAGGTTTTAAAGGCTCATGGCAGGGTAAGCCATCTCCTTTCACCCCCAAGAGTGCAATTGAAGGCTTGATTTCCATGATTGCTGAGCTCTCACTGCAGCTCCCATTAGCTGTGGCAGAACCTGTGGGTGTTCAGCTCTTCTGAAACACAACCGCTTGATGTGTGGAGGGGGGGTAAGCACCTCCACTCTGACTGAAGGCTCAAGATGCACCCAGTAAGTTTCCACTCCTGATGTGAGGGGCAAGCACGAGTACATGCTTGGGGAAGTCTGCTACACACTGTGTCCATGGGCTTTGAGCATGGGGATGCCCTGAGCAGGGATGAGAATAGGCTGGGCCAGCAAGAAAGGTTTGACTCCAGCTCCCACCCTGGTACCTGCAGTTAAAGGCAGTCAGAGTGGGGAGAGCAGGCCAGGCCCGGGGTACTCTGGACATGTCTGATCACAGCCTTAGCCTGCACCAATCCAGAAAACCAACCAGCTGATGTGCTCATGTAGGGCTGGACCTCCGGAAGCTCTACATTAGCAGCAATCTCAGCCCTAAATTTAATTGGCAAGAGGAAGGTTTGATAGACATCTGCCCTCAGTTAGAAAGTGCTTTAGAGAGACAGCAGATTCTTCAAAGTAATTCTCCCGCATCACCTACAGTTCCTCCCTTCTTATCTAAACGTGATATTAGCAACCCAGCTACCGATGCTCCCCAGGGATTTCATTATTTGCAAGAAATCACTGTTCGCTGCAGCTGGCAGACTGTGCTGGGTAAGGTCTTCTGGGATCAGACTCCAGGCTGCTTTATGGCTTGACATTAGAAGGCAATCACATGAAAATCAGTCATCTTGTACATGATCAGATAAATGCAGTCATCAAGCTCAAAGCTGAAAGCTCTTCAGTAAGAAGGAGCAGCGCCTTTTGTTTTGGTTTGGTTTTTTTCAAATGCTGAAATGAACTATGAAGTCAAACCCAAATGATGAAGCAGTTACTCAATCTCTAGTGTTTGCCAGACTCACAGAGGCTTCTGTGGGAGGTCTGTTTAACAAGGCTATTTTCAGCTATCCACCTGGAGCTAAAGAAGGGCAAAAAAAGAGAAATGAGGTGGATTTTGTCCCAGTATAGACTAGTCCCACCACATGGTGCCGACTGATCCGGGATAAAGTTTCCAGAACTTTGGCAGCTGTTTGGGGAGTGGCTGCCGCCACCCAATGAACACAACAATGCACAATTACAAGAGAAAGATCAGAAACCCAGGTCAAAGGAAAGGGTGCAGGAAGTTTGGTGCAAAGATGAGCGATGAAACTACACGAAACTTGCGTCAAATGTGATGTGCAATAGAGAAATCAAATTCTCTTTCTGGGTGAGGGCAAAGTCCGATGGTCCCTGTTACAGGGCACTCCTCCGTCATGCTGAGAGTCACAGGGTGATGCATATTCAGATGCACTGGTTGAAGACCCCAGGGATCCCAGGCCAGAACACAGCTCAAAGCACAGTCTGTACACTTACTTCTTCCACATCATTGCTACTACATTCAGCAAAGGAAAGACATTTTATCCATCTCTTCCAGGACTGTTGTGGTCACAGAGAAGCTGAAAATCAACAACACAGTGATGACATAAATTCAAGCAGAATCAATTCTTTGCTTTTTCTATAGCCCAAACACCAATGAGGAGAAAGGAGAAAGTTTCAACTCACTGCTGGTAGAAGCAAAAGTGCCCACAATCCAGGCCTTTTGGCTGTCAGATGTTTCAGAACTAAATATAGTCATGACCCTAAATATATCCCATGTACTGTCTGCATAGAGTAAATGAAGACGTGGACCAGCTAGACAGATTTATTCTGGTATTGGTGCCATGCGTAGGATAAACAGTACATGCTTATCCCAAACTGCTATGCTGCGATGCTGCAGAAACTTCATTTCAGAATTAACTGTAGAGAAATAGGAATTGGAGCAGCAAGGTTGCTGAGGTTTAACAGGAACAGCCTCAATGGCATTAAGGAGATAACCTAGGCTCAGGTTACCAGGTAGGAAAAAGGATGGATAAAGAGTCCCTGCATGAACGCTGGATTCCCCCTTGGAAAACAAGGCAAGCACAGCTGTTCTGGAGGGCGCTTCCCAATACGCAAGCAGAAAGGCTTGTGGGGCCGCGGGCAGAGGCACACCCCCACATTCCTGACCCTGGGAGCCAGCCTCCCTTCCTCCAAGGGGGATCAGCGGACAAATCAAACACCAAGCATTTCCCAGCAAGACGTTCACATACCAGGAACCTCTTGGTCAAGGGAGCAGCACTTTAACCTCGGAGCTTTTCCCACAGAAGCTGGGATCGCGGGCTGGGGAAAGTCAGGCCCTTTTCCTTTCTGTGCTTTCAATTCCTGCAAACTCTACCCACTTTATCACAGAAACTGGAGCGGGCTGTTCCAGGGGAAGCACATACTCAGCAGTGCACCGAGCTTTGCTCCTATAAGGGAAAGAGCAAAACCAAATCAAAGAAACTCGCTCACTACAGAAGGTTGCACTTTGCCTGTGTACAGATGTTAAATACTTTGGAAGATGTCAAAGTAAATTGGTGTGGAAAACAATTGAAAAATAATAATTGTATTATTTTTGTCTGAATCCTCACAGTCTGGTGCACTGTTCTATTTCCCAAAGTAAGGAAAGACAAACCAAACCCCTCCCCCGACAAGCAAACCAAAGAGCTGATGGCTGAGCCTTCTCCAAAGAGGCCTGCAACAAAATGGTCTGACCAGCCTGTGCAAACACTGCACTGGTTGCTGCCATGACTTGCACATACAAGGACTTTAAACCCGATTGCTACTGTAATGATGAATCATTGTGTCAACGGAGCCTCGCAACCAAAGTATCATTGGCAAAGGGATCACCCTCTACTGGTTTTTCAGTTCCCTGTTCATTTTTTCACTGCTGCAGCTTTAGTTCCCCAGAGAACAACCATAAACACCCCTAAGGTAATGACCTAGCTAAACAGGACTGTATTTATAGCATTATTATTTCCCCTTTAGTACATTTGGGAGCACAGAGACAGCGATCAGGCCGCTTGAGGATTGCATCCCAACATATCTACTATAAATATTTATCCGAGTGACTTAATTTTAGCTTTACCTAGGTCTTTCGGGGACACACAGCGGGCCTTAGCTTGGGAAACCAGAGAAGCAATGCAACGTGACCTTCTCATGTTCAAGCCAGTTTCCCCTTACTATTGCTGGGTTTGGTTACCTGTGCATAACCCATCTGGTATGGCCTCACAGTGTCACTGCTTTTCTCAGAATGAATGCCAGGACTCACAGTGCTGGGTGGATGCTGCATCTATTGCTGGAGTTAATGATGGAAAAGGGAGCAGATTTCGTCTTATTTTCTTGCCACATGAGGCCCTTTGCCATGACAATGAAAAGACTGGCACTGCCCGCATTAGTGTCAGTTCCTTTCTGCCTGGTACAGAACATTCTCATGAGAGAAAGATTCATTCAGCTACTAAAATGAAACAAAAATAACTCCCTGGTCAGAGGAACATCTTGGAAGTGAATTGCAAGTAGAAGAACAGCATAGCTCCTGGAGCGTGACTTTGGGTGTCTGCAGTGAGATCTGCCTACGTGCTTCACACCTTGCCCTGTAAACTGCAGTCTTGCAAGCAGCTCCCTTTTCCAGCACGGTTTCTCAACAGCTCCTGCTCAGGAGTCCCCACGCCGGCTCACCTGGCACATCCGTGCAGCAGGAAGGTTCCCGGGAAGGCAGCCCAGGTTCTAGCACCGTCCTTCCTCAAACAGCCCCAGGGCAGCAGGTGTTTTACCACCACAGCACATCCCTTACTGGCACGGTGTGCTGCTCTGCTCCATGCACCGTGCTTTGTCCCAAACGTTTGCTTTCAGGCAGCCTTTGGGTCTGTCTGAGCCACCCTAACGTAAAGGGTGTGTAAGAAGCCAGCAGAACCAAAGGAGAATCCCTGCTGTAACTACTGCCCTCACACCACACGTGCTGCTGCCCTCAGAGAGGGAGACCTGGCACTGCGGGATGGGGCAAGACTGCATTGCAAAGGGGGAAGTTCAACAACAGCTCCAAAACATCCACCAGAGGAAGCACGGCATCAGCTCCAGCCCTGATGAACCCCCATGGTGCCCATCTAAGCTTACCTGCCTCATTTGCCACTCTCAAGCATAGACAGCTGGCTTTTAGAGGGGTTTCCCCAGATGTAGCATGACCAGCACAGTTAGTACCGCTGCCCTGAGGATGCTGCGGTTGTCCAGCATGGTCTCCTCAGCTATTAACAACAAATTGATCCTAACTGATTAACTTGCATGCTTGCCATATGACAGGTATTTAAACATCACTTCACCAGCAGGAGGAAAGATCAAGGAAGATTGTGATAAACTGCACAAGTAAGCAGCGTTTAAAGAGCCTTAGATCTGCATCCCTGAGCAGTACTGCAGAACCACCACAGGCTGGAGGGAAAACAAGGAAACCAAATGAACCGAATCGCTCAGATTCGGCCATTACAGGCGATTCCTCTCAGCAGCAAATGAAGGAGCCTTTGCCAAAGATACAGTGCTTGCTCCTGACCCCCTCCCTGGTCTCAGGGTGGAGGCAGATTCCTCAGACACTCATTTGGGAGGCCAGTAACGCTCTCTGCTGCTTCACAATGTTATCAGATGCTGAGGGACACACAGACCACAACTGAACTCTAGTTCCAAACTCATTATTTCAGTGCTCCCACTTACACTGCAGCCCCACAGGTGGGGCTGTCAGCAAAGCGGCTGCTGGAGCAGGAATAGTTTAGTCAAGTGGCTTTGGTTTGTTTTGTCAAAAGGTTTTGTTGCTAAAGAAAGCACGGCTCTGGGCTGCACCTTGAGGCACAGCTTGGTACATGAAATACTCTCACAGACTGCAGTTCCCCCTTGCTCTCCCTACACACACCAATGCATTAAGAGCTGGCTGAATCCCACCCCCCTGAGAGCTAAGAGGCATGTGATGGGTGGTGGTTACGGGCACTGAGGTAGCATTAGAAGACATTTAGCTCTTGGCTTGTGGCTTTTAAATCCTTCCTTCTCCAAACAGTTTGCTGAATTCTGGGTGCACAACATGGTGTGAGCAGCACAAACTGCCACAGACACTCTCACTGCGAGGTCCGTCTACCACAAGGTCCACCTGGGGATGAGGAATCACCAAGTAGATGAAAATCCTGCCTGATTCTGCAGCAAGGTGGAGTTCACCAGACTTGGGCAGCAGAAGTGGCTGACATCGCCTTCTCACCTCACACCAAGCTGCCCCTAGGGCTGCCAGGGACAGAACTTTCCATGGGGCTTCACTAACCAAGGAACAGCTCTAGGTCTTTATATTAATCCTATTAAAAGCCAGAAGGATAAGATCAGGTTTGTGTTTGAGGGCAGACCTGTGCGGCACAGAGTCCCACTCACAGCTGCATCACCACCAGGAGAGGTTCACTCAGTTCCAGGAGCCGGGACAAGAAGCCAAAGGTGGAGAGGGGAACACTGCCACCAAAGTGCCCACGTCATGGAACTGCACCCAGCGCAGGGGCAGCCCTGTCCTTCACACAGCTTCACACTAACCACCACACCGGCAGCACCCTGCTGACCCCTGACAGCCCTCCCAAGCCAGGCACTGAAGCAGAGCCTTGAGGCCACAGCACATCCTGGACCCCTTCAAGGGAAGCCTCCTCTCCCCTCCTCTTCCATGTAAAAGAGGTGATCATGGGAAAGAACAGCATTACGGGAGGTGATCCCATCACTGGTGCCTTCTAATCTCCACACACCAATGACAGCATCCTGGAGCATGGCCAGGATCACAGCTTCACATCCTCTGCTCACCACAACCTTTATTCACAGATCTAAGGGGACCACGTCTCCTTAATGACCATTTCAAAAGGATGCAAGTGTGGATGCCTCTAAAAGACCACAGACACCAACATTTCCAGGAGGCACCTCAATGCCAAGGAAACAGTGCTGGGCTGGCGGAGCAGGGGTTAACCGGCTGCTTTGGCCACTCACCATCCCAAGTGCTGGTTAAAATACTCCAGCTGTAGAGCTTGAGGACAAGGTAGTGCACCACAGGCAAGGATGGGTGTGGGGACAGCAGGATGCCTGCGGAGAACAGCCTGCCAGCCCCTGGCTTGTGAGGAAACCACATCTGCAATGCAAATTGACCGTGCACAGGCAAGTTACCATCCTGGAGAGACTGGCAGGCCTGATCTTCTGTCACTTCGGAAGGGGAAGCTGGGATTTTCACCACAGATGTTCACACGGTGAAAGCACTGCCCAGCAGCCAGCAGAGGGATGAACCAGCTATTTCAAATGCAATTCAACACAGATTCCTATGGGAAAAAATCCAAATTCCAGGGGTCTCCCTGGCGTTCCCAACGTATCCTTCCTTGCTACTCCTCACCTTCACCAAGATCAACAACCAAGCCACCTGCCAGCATCAGAAGGTGTTTTGATGCCCTAGCAAACTGACTCCAGCACTGGGGAAGAGAAAAGGCTGCTCCCATGGGAAGACTGTGTCAAACTGGGCAGGTGACAGGGACAACCACAGGTGGAAGATAACAAAAGATCTTTCTCAACCTCAGTTTTACACAGCACCCTCAGTATCTGATATATAATCCATTTATCAGTGTCATAAAAGGTTTATACTCATCTAATCAACCTAAGCATTAAGTAACTTACCTGGCCCAGGAAACAGGAAAAAACACAACCCCCACAAGCCCTGACACAAGCATAAATGTGTCACATCCGGCAGCAAACAAACTTTATATGGAAAACCATGAGACACACAATGTCTTCACCCAAACAAAAGACCTGCCACACACTCTGAGCCTAAACTTCCTGCTTTGTACAGCCGCTGCGGCAAGGGGCAAGAACGCACAACTGCAGTGGATGAGGGCTCATTAAAGTGGTCTGTTGGTGGCAGAGCTGTGCGAGCTCTACGCTGCAGCACGGGCAGACACCAGAACCCCCAGTGAACCCACTGCCTTCTGCTGGAGGTCATCCCAGGGCCCCACAAGCCCCAGGGGTTGTGCAAGCCCCGCTCTGGGCACAGCCGGATGGGTTACCTGAAGGCACCACGTTCAATGACCCCTTCCACTGGCACTGGTGGCCAAAGTGAACGGTAGCATCCCTGACATGAACAGGGGCTCTCCATGGTTTCATCACCTAAAAGGCTCCAACCAGGAATTGTTTTAGGAGCACTTCAAGCCTTTACCAATCATCCAGGCTCTCACATCCCCACCCTGTACCACCTGTGGGGAGCACAGGAAACCTTTGTACCTGCACCAAAGGTCAGTGAAGCAGAAAAGCCCCCTCAGCAGAACTGCCGCACACGAGTGCACCAACCATCGAGTGGTCAAACACATTACGTGATAAGGAACAGCAACAGTCACTGAATAATTTATGTGATAAACTGTTTCTGCAGCATCTGATCAGCTCTACTGGCTATCATTATTTCTGCTGAATCAACAGCCCCCATCAGAGCATATGCTCTAGTGAAAACAAGCAACACTGTGACAGGTTAGGAAAGACATTGACTAAATTAAATGCACACCCCACTTGCTCTGCTGAGCCATAATGCGGTACATACATGGAAATCCAAGCAGCTAAATGCATGCTTTTGCTGAAGTGGCAGTCTGAGCATACACAATCTGTCCCTTCAAGGTTTTTCCATTAACATGCCCATGTGTAGAGCTATAAATCAAACTGAAAGAGAACAGAGCAGGCCAGCAGAAGAGCAAGAGAAAGAAGATACATCGCAGGCTGGTTTGCAAAAGGTGGTGATTAACTATTGTCAGTTAAAAGCAGTCGCAGACAGAGTGATTCTGCACCTCAGCGGTCTGCAGCAGAGGGCTGGGGAAGTGGAAGGAGGTCGGAGAGAAGCAAAGGGTTGAGCTGCTCTTGAAAACAGAAACAGACACGATGGTTTTAAAGAGATTAAAACCACTGCTAAATACACACATTGATTCAGAATTCACTACAAGCAGAAAGAAACCAACAGTGCTGACTTCTGTAGGGAAGCAGGACCCAAAGCAAAGGAATGCAGCAGCAAAGCACAGGAAGTGCCCTGGCAAGACACGGGCTGCACAGCTGCCCTGGTACCTCACCAGGGCTGCTCAAAGGGCTGGTGCACACAACTGGCTGCCCCCAGGAATGGCATTCACACGAGCACCCCTCCACTGCAGACAGTAGTGCCTGGGGTTATCTGGGGGGAAATTACCAGGCCTTTACTACAAACATTTCCCGGGGACACTCCTACTATAGAACCCAGAACCCTTCCTTGCTGCACCTTTCCCCAAGTGGTGGCTCTGCACCACTGTTCTTGTGGGACAGACGGCAGACTCTCAGAATAAGAACTGAACAGATGATAATTTGATCAGCACTGATCATGAGACTCCTTTTGCCAGTGGAGGAGCACGCACGGTCCACAAACCCCCATACTTGCACCGAACTCCATGGAAATACACCTGTGGGATCACCTTGGTACATCTGGCAGCAAAAAAATCACTGCTTCATGTGTGTTCCCAAAGGCACCTGGCTTTGGACAAGAGGAATCACAGGATTTGCTGGGATCTTCAGCGCAACAGGCGAATTCCCCTCAAATTCGGCATTAATAGTACACAAACTCCCAACTCCCACGTGCATGCGGAGGCAATCTCATTTTCTACCCCTGATCAAGCCGAGGGGACACAAGAACACCCCGGACCAGCAGATGATCCTGTGCAGTGAATCAGAGCACGCCAGCGCGCATGACGAGGCAGGAGAGCTGCCAGCTGCCCTTCGGCTGCCGGAGCAGCTCCTCGCTGCACAAACACTGGCACAACACCCACTCGCTATCTGGCAACAGCAGATTTTGCGCTGCTCGACGCTGCTGTGAAATACAGGAACCATTTTAGAGCACAACAACAAAGTCACACGGAACAGGTTTAACCAAAGCTGTGTATTTTCCTGCTATGGAAACCGGTCACAAGGACCAAAAAGCTGCCCAAGGACAAGAATTAGGTGTGCTGCTCTCTCCTAATCTGCCCTGCTCCCTTCTGAGACCCTAAAACTGATGAACAGCGACATGGACTAGTTACAGCCAGCCCGAAGCAGCAATCTCAGCTTTTCACATCAAAGCTCTGCCAATACATTATCAGGGGTCACACCAAAGCACAAAGATACTTCACCAAATGACCTCATGCAATGTGCAGCATTACTTCATCTTCACCAACCAGACTCCCCACATACAGACAGACAGACAACAGACCTTAGGTTGTAAGGCCTTAATACATGGTTGGGGTTTTTTCTCCAGAGGCAGGAATTGAAGTCCAGAAGTCCAAGCAAATAGGATCTGGCAAAAGTTGGTGGCCCACAGCTGAATGAGATAGACACTGCCACATTGAGATAAAAGCTCAAAAAGCACCTATGAAAACAGCAGCTTGCCCTTGCCTGTTAGGAGTAGAGAATGTACTGATTGAAGCTGCAGCAGAAGGTGAGCTGAGACACAGAAACCTTTGGGAAACTGGAGACAGGTACATAGCACAATCATCACCGGGAATTTACAGGCTAAAATTTGTCAGGAAGGCTTACACCAAGTTTATCCTGTCTCAGAGCATGGAGGTCCATGTCCAAACCTAAACAGGTTTAGGTTCTGTGAGTCTAAACCCACTGGTGTTTCACTCTGAGCAACCCAAGAACCAAAGCACTCAGTATTCTGTCTATAAATGACTAACCAGGGAGGACACGCTGGTGGCAGGTCCACAGGGGACGGTGGGCACGAGGAGTGTCCACACGAGCACCGGGCTCCATGCCCCACCACAGCAGCTTGGTCAAATCGGAGGAGGGAAGCACGTCCGTGTTGCTGTGAATCCAAATGACTTCTCAGCCTAAATCACACTGGTGTGTGTCATAAATGTTGGGGTTTTTTTAACGCAAGTGTTCAGTTTATTTTGCAGTCTTTTTTGTTACCAGCTTTAAAATACATATATTTATACGGTTTAGAAAGAACCATCTGGAATCACATCCTGAAGAACACATCCTTCTGGCAGGCAACTCGTGTACTTCTGAGTAATTAGTGCGTGTTTACAGAAAGGCAGGGCATGCTTGGGCTTTCTCATTTGTGAGCCCACTCTTCATTAATTCCCACATTTCCCAAAGAGTGAGAAACAACGCTCTGCCTCCCTCAAACTTACAGCTGCAATGAGCCCCTGTGTACAAGGCCAAGACATGATACACACTACAAGTGTATGTGACCTGTGCCATTGTTCCCCTCACACCATCTGCATGTTTCCCCCTTGGGGTCCTGCATGGCTCATGGACAGGCAGTGCCTGCAAGCACTGCAGGTTCAGACAGCCACGGCTTCATCCAACAAAGCCCCTCTGCCAGATTAACCACCTGCCAAGAGTTCTGCCACTTCTCTGCTTCCAAAAATATGTGGGATTTTTTCCCCATCTATTTCAGGCTTCCTTTCATTTTAAAGCTTTCCAGTTTGTGAAACACTTACACAACCTGATGTAAAGAACATCTAAAAGCTGGACCCCAAAGGCTTTCAAAAGCCGATTTACCTAAAAACTCTAATAACTTCTGAAAGCTGTACAGTATTTACATTTTACCATCACAGTCTACTGACAAACAGTGTGTTTGCCCTGAGTTCAGCCCCACGAGCAATGCATCTGCCTTAAACTGCTCCCGGAGAGCCCCAGCTCAGTTGTGACACCTTCTCTTCTTAACTGTGTCAAAGAGTTTGAGTTCTCACTTCTAGTGCTCTGGCAATAGAGGCTGATCCACCAGCGCACCTTGGACAATGTTGTGTAACAACAAAAACCTGTCTGGCCTAGGAAGGTCTGGAGAGATTTAATGAGATGTTGTGAAAGGAAGGCAAAGAAAAGATAAACCAAACCCAGGGATAAAGATAGGCTTGAAAGGAGTTTATGAAACACATCCCAAAATAGTTTCTTCCCTTAAAAAGCTTCCTTCCAGCTTATCTGAGAAGTGTTCTTCCTATGCAGCCAAGTGTATTTCGGATACAAACTACTGTCCTATCCAGTGCTACATGCAGAACCATGAACTGTCCCAAGCATCCAGCCCAGCAGTCTCAACCTTTTCCAATTTGCAGCCTCAGCACTTAACAGTAGTATCAGCCCTTCCGCACATCCGACATCAGCCTACCCCCAACTGTCCAGCTTTTCTGAGTTACCTGGGGTGGATCCCTTGCAAATAAGTTCAGAGACAGAAATGAGATTTAAAAATGCTGTTCTACACAGCTATGTGACTTATGCAGAGGTGTGAGCATTTCTACTGAACACACTGCAATCACAGTGCATTACACATTGCTATAATTCACATGACATCAATCCAGAATTGCCTTTAACAAATGTCACTGTCACATGTATTAAGGACATTCAAATGACTCAGAAAAGCTCAGATAATCCTGCTTACTCAAAAACTTTGCTGGTAAACCGAAGGAAAAGTTGCCCTAGAATTAAAACTACAGGAGCAGAGGTTGGAAATACCTAAAGAAAATGGCAGCCCTGATGTCCGATGAAGTGCCAAATTACAAATGACTCAATTCTTCAACCTGGCAGTGCAGCATTCACAGATTTAGTTTTTCATGCTATGGAAGGACTAAACCTTAAGACAGACAACTACATACATGGTGCTGCCTCCTAGATGCCAGCAGCTACTCCAGCTTTAGTGTTTGAGAAAGCCTGAGTGCCAGAATAATCCTACTTAGTTCTGAGAGATCAAACAGGATTTGTAAAAGGGTAACGTATCCACAGATTAGTGAAATGTTCTCAGTTTCAGTGTGGTCACTTTGCAATCATGTTCCAAAAGCGTTTTAATCTGTAGATATTAAGAAAGTTTTTGACCATGTCCAGAGACATTAGAATTACATAGAAAATATATATTTATAAATATGAATATATAAAAATCCCTGGGAATGGTACTCATAAAACACCAGCCCCCTCTTATCTACCCCTCAAACAGATTTTGACTCACTTACTGATACAGGAAGGTTCTCCCACAGCCATACTATCAACAAAGGAAACACATCAACAGAGCGCAGTATATATTTCTTAGCAAAGAAAAACCCATCGATATTCTCTAATAATCAATTTTTCTAAACAAGGTTTTCTTCAGAAGGAAAAGAAGCATTTAAAGATAGTATTAAAATGTCAATTGTTTAAGTACAGTCCATGGTGATATTATCCACTATTAATTGGTAGTGAATCTGAAACGATACACTGATGCAAGCATCTTCAACCTGCACACAGCTGTAGAAGAGTCCCCTCATCCCACCCTACACCTTCTTCAAGGGGGGTATTGATCTCCACTGGTGACAGGACATGGGGAAATGGAATGAAGATGCACCAGTGGAAGTTCAGGTTGGAAATTAGGAAAAGGTTCTGCATGGAGAGGGTGAAGTGGTCGTGGCACCAAGCCCAGCAGAGTTCAAGGAGCATCCGGATGACGCTCTTAAGAGGTATGGCTTAGTTTTAGGTAGTCCTGCGAGGAGCAGGGACTTGTATTTGATGATCATTATGGGTCCCTTCCAACTTGAGCTATCCCATATGCCTAACCCCATCTGCAATTACAGCATGTAACAGTTCTGAGGAGTTTCCCAAAGCTCATTGTTGACGAGGTCCTTAACAGTAGCTTACATATGAAACTTCCCAGTCTTTGGTTTTAATTCTTTGTGTTCTGCCACTACCATGAAAACAGCACCCAGCTCACAACAGAAAAGCCTCCACCCAAGGCAATTGTGAATGAACAGCTCTCCAAAGGAAAATGCAGTATACTGACCATGGAAAAATACAGCTCCGAGCACTGAGCTGACTGTTTGCAGCATCAAACCACCACCATCAGCTGAAGGGCAGGAAGGACTAACATCCATTAATTTCAACAAACATGTAATGAAGCACATCTAAGCAAGTGTGTGTTGGCTATCAAAAGCATGACTAGATAAGACTGAAAACAATGAAATGAACTTCCGTTCTAATTCAAATGAGAAAATTTGTTACTATTTTGCTTTTTTATAAGT
>JANHGB010000638.1:1704-15337 GCA_026283785.1 Coracopsis vasa | reverse complement strand
AAGAAAATACTCTCCTGTGTTGAAAAATGATGATGCTTTAAAGGTATTAGCATTAAAATGTTTTAACAGTTTTTAAGGCGCTGCATTCCTCACTCTGGGTGCTGATGGACCATATTCAAGACCTGCCCATATGCCCTGTATAGCTGCTCGCTGGCTTGTTCTGTAAATCACTGGAGAAGTTTCAGGAAAGACCTGAAACTAATACTGACAGTGACCAGGCACATCCTCTAACTGCACGCTTCACTGCATGCCGAAATGAAGACCTATTTGTCTTGATGGCTTTAGAGAACAGCTAGTAACAAATTCCTGTACTTTCTACTGAGATATTAATCTTTCTTCCCAAGCATGCTTTACTTGTACATCCTACGTAAGAAAACTTATTTTTTCAGGGAATCTGATCCCCCCTCTTACCTGAAACAAATAATTCTTCTGGTTTTATAGCAATGCCCAGTCACACAGCGACAGGTCAAGGCTGAGTGTTTCCACTGTACAACACATTTCTTGCATCTTTTACAAGCCTACCATAAATACTCACCAGGGGCTGTAACAGCCTTAAACAGCCTGATTAGATCAATAGACAGATTTTTTCCTTAAGACAGCTTTCACATCCTAGACTGTGTGCCTGCCATTGAGTTAAGGATTCTGGAAGCTGACCATTGCGTCTCTACAATACTTCAGCCTGGACTGGCTATCCTTCCCCATAAGCCCAAACACTTCTGCAAGTGTCAACCCTCCTTCAAAACCACAGGCCTGCCAAGTCAACTTGCTGACTTGAAGGTTGTTCCCTTCTAAATTGCTTTCCATTCATTGTTACAGAAGACCACTGCAATGTCCATCTTGGCTGTATCAGACCATTTACACATAGCTGGACTGTTACAAAATTTACATGCTTTCTGAAACTACAGTCTGGAAGTTTAGCTCTTTTTTCAAACATGGGAGGTTGCTACAGGATTAAATGTCTTTACTGTAGGTACTGCATGAGTTCGATCTCTATCCTATGTTCTCCCACTAGGTTGATCTAAATGCACTTAGTTCCAAAATAAGAACACATTCTAGTCATTTTCATAAGACTGATTTAAGAATCCAAACATTTGGGCCCAAATTTGCATTTACATTAGACTATAGCTGTCTATGTTCAATAACACACTGGTGTAAGTTCCAGGAAGAGGAACATCATCTACATCCCAAGGCAATTCACAGAACTGTTGGAAAGGGCAACAGGCAAACATTTTTTGTCAGTAAGCTAACACTCCACTATTTCTGTCCTTGTTATTTAAGCCTCTTGTTTCATCATGAGACACGAAGCTGTAAGTGAGCACCAATGCCTCTCAAAATGACAGCAGATATTTTGCGCTTTTTTTTCCAAAGGAAGAATATTCCCATTTCCTTTCCTGATCACCAGAAACACCAGTATTGAGAGGAACACGGAAAATTCGATCCAAAAGACCCATTGCCGATCTGACATACATAGTGTGACAAGGTGGGTATGGAAAAGGGTAATAACTGAAGTGGTGTTAATGTTTAATATAGATGCCTGAATGGAAAGGCTGGCACTGCTGTTACCAACCCCCTAATGTTTATTTCCTTTATATGTTGAAAATGCGAGTGCTCCTTCAGTATCCATGAATATTTTCCAAAAATGGATTTATCATAAGATCAGTAAGGAATCTTACTGTAAGAACCTGTCCTGTACAGAATGTTTATCATGTATCTTTACATGTCATGAAAAGAAAACCTCAGAAAAACGCCAAACTACCGGGCCAAGATTAGCACCCCAACTCCACAGTTACATACTGAAGTATCTTGCAAAGAACAGGAAAAACATGGAACAATATAATATGAGATATAACCTGACTCAGCCAAGGACATAAAAAAGAGGGTATGTTAGTTAATACTTCCACTGTTTTGTAAGATTTTATTTATCTTTAATTTACAATATAAAATACAACATTGATATGATTCCATGACTAACAATAACTGTATGAACGCAACTGCTTCCCAGTGAATTTCAACATCACCCAGAGACATGAAGTTACGTTTGTTGGTAAACTGGCACCACCACCTCTTGTTTCGTCAAGACTAAGCCTTAATGGAAAAACCCCACTTTCTGAAGTTAAGCTTCCACATTAATAACTGACTTTTTCCAAGTATCAGCCCATAAGCTTCATACAGGCTTTTAAAGCATAAAAATACCCTTTAAAAACACCATCAAAACCCTGAAGAAACCAAAAGTCTTTTCAAAAGGATTCCTCTCAAAGGATTGTTTTTTAATCAAAAGGCTTCATGTCAGACAATCAAAGATTCACTTAATTTTCTGTTATTTTCTCAATTACTTATCTTATGTAATTCCTCAGAATGCCCAGGAGTTTAAAAGCAATTAAAGATACAAGCTGGTAATCAATACCAGTTCGCAGCTTTTCGGCAAGTCTGTCATGTCCAGACAGGTATTAAAAATACCCAGCTCAAGTCAAAGGGCATCACCAGGCAACAGCAGGTATTAGTCACATGTTCTCCAAGAAGCACTTCAAGGCAAGTTCCTGAGCGTTACAACAGCCTACCTACGTTTCACAAGTGTCAGACATTATACCTCTCACAGCAAAAATGAGAAGAACATTTATCAGAAACAGATCATCTTGATCATTCCCACCTAACAATCTCTATACATTCAACACCCAGAGAGCTTCATTAGCAGTCTAACGCTGTTAAACAAAGGCACCCTGCTAGAATGGGCTGACACCGAGGACCCCCGTGTCTACTGGCAGAGAAATAAATACCCATGACTTCATAGGAAAGTCACCATCTCATGTTTAACACATTCCTCAGGCTGCAGCTTCGTATTAGAGCTGGGCTAAATCTTGCTGCCATATACAGGATCTGTCCTGCTTCCCCTTGCACCACCTCGAGGCACAGATGACTTTTCAATGTGCCAGCTCTAGCAGCTACAGCAGTAGAAAACTATTCATTTTGTTCTGTATGGTCAGGGTAAGTTTTCAAAGAAAGCCGAGTCAATGTTTACCCCTGCCAAAGAGATCTCCCTTCCCTGATTTCCCCATTGTGGCCACACCGACTCCCTGAGCTGGCTCTGATGCCCCCATGGCAGTAGGGCAGTCAGCCCTGTGGGCATGCCTGGCAGAACACACAGCTCAGCAGAAAAGACATTTCCTGGCACTTTGGCAAGTTGACTCACTGAGCTGGGCTACCTATCGCCAAACCTGCTGCTAGAAGTGAGGGACTGCACGAGCAGCTGCTCCCTTCAACGGGCATTCCCTGACCCATTGGGTGTGCTGAAACATGAAATCCATGCCAAGTTGCATGGTCAGGATGGAGAAAAGTGGATGCTGGAAAATGCTACCAGGTACTAGAAAGAAAACTCCAAATTAACAACTGGAAACCAGGATAAAGTTAAAAAATGTACTTGAAACCACGAAACTATACAGCCAAGAGCAGCTTTGAGTGACTGTTTCAAGGCAGTTTATCCTGCATTCTGCCACTAGCCATAAAATCCAGTACTCACAGAGCTTAGTATCAGCTCTTCAAAGAAATTTTTCATTGTTGGAAGTTGCTCAAATCATGCCCTTTCTGGAAGCACTATTCTGACCAGTCAGTACAAGAGTAAACACAGTTCAATCCACATTCTCTTACCTTTGGCTTAGTATGTTTAATTTGGGTAAAACGAAACAATTCCAAGTACTTCTCTCATACTGGAAGCTGGGATAAGGGACAGCAGAAACTGTCTTCGAGCTAAGTAAAACTGTACATTAGACTCACAACTAAGAAAATACTGTGGCTAAGGCTAAGTTCATTCAAGTGACTTTAATTACACGATGATTGTTAAACCAATTTAAGATGAGAAAACACTTTCTGAAATTCCATGTCTAAAGAAGATTGTAAAAGAGCAATTTAAAAAGGAGAACAGTGTAAAAAAATTACTTCTTTTCATCTTTGTAATCCACAAAAAGCCTAATTTTTGGAAGCTGAAGTGGAGTACTTAGGAAAGGCTTAGTCAGCATCAAACCAATGAAAGTGATTAAAACATCTGCACTCTTAGGAGTGTAGTCAAAATAAAAACAGTCAACACTTACTTGAACTGACATAAAAGCAAACACATTACCAGTGAAATAGCAGTGTGCTTCCATACAGCAAATTTGTTGTTTAAGAAGTATCTAGGAGGCTTTTATTACAATATGTTACATCCATACAGAATGAGTCCCTTTCTAAGCAGCTGGCTTCTTCCCGAGAAGGTTACGAATGGAAAGCAGGTAACCTCATGCAAGGAACCAGTCTCCCAGCAGAGGTCTGAGCTAAGAGGATTACAGGGTCAAAATTCCAGCAGATGGAGAAAGGTTTTATCTGCACATTAAAGAGGCACAGGAACTCTTAGATAACAATTTAATTATAGAAAAAACCCACAACAGTTTCTCAGGCACTCAGACTCCTGAGTTGATATTTTTCACTTTGTTTTCATACTTGCAAATGTCTACACTGCAGTCAGCTGCTCAGCAGAATACATTAACACAGAGCTCCGTCCTACTGCAGCTAGAACATTTCCTGTACCTTCCAGGCAGGAGAAACTGAGGTACAGCACTTTGATAAGCTATTATCCTAATTAAAGATGACAATCCCAAGATGTCCAGGTTGAAAGCTGCACCTCAAAGAACCAGAGAATGTCATGAGCAAAATGCTGACTATGACGCATTTGCCTTCCACTGTTTTTAAAAAGGCATTAAGCTAGTTTTGTTTTCTTTCTGTTACCTTATTTAAGTCGCATCAAACTCCATAGGACTGTGTGTAAAGACAGTTAAAAAAGCAACACAGATAACATCTGAATGCTCTCTCACCAATGAGAGAAACTACATATGGGATATTTTGTCTTGAAAAGAAAGCATGGAAAAGTTCAGATATTTCTTGTAGCCTTTCCCCACTTTACAACTGGAACTGCATCATCAAATAAGGTGTTTAGAAATAGTGTAAAAGCAGCAATGATTCTGTCCAGAACATTCACCTCCAGTGACTTCCCAGCTAAACAAACCTATTTATAAAACCAAGCAGGAACAACAGGAAATAGCACCATAAGGATTATAAGAGATTACGAGCCACTATTATTAGGACGTATTTTTGCATTATGGTTCATTTCACCTTTTAAAGGAGACTTTCATTTCTGCGGGCAGAAATTTCTCAGTTTTATTTAAATAGGTGCTTTTTCTCTGACACATCACTAGCATGTGCCTATTATCATTGTTATTACTGTTAATGCTCAGGCAAGATGCAGATTTTCATTCTGGGCTTCAATGCACAAAAAATAAATGTCTTATGTGATGAGCTAACTATTCTAACTGCAGGAACTTCACAGCTTACTCAAACACAGTAAGAAATATTTTTAGTCATCAAAATATATCAGGATAGTGATGTACTGTCCACAGTCAAGAGGAAATAAGGAAAACTAGAATTGTACTGTACCACTCATATGTTCTTTCAACCATTCCATACAAATTGTAAGCTAAATCACCATGCCCTTGTCAGGCAAACTTATCATTTAAGCATTCTATAAACATTAGAATGTTTTCTCCTGAAGAGTACAGTAAAAATCATTGATTAATTCACTTGGATAATCAATTACTACAGTTCTCAAAACTGAAATGTACTGTGTGAGATAACAAATGGCACTGCAACAATCGCTGGTGCAACAGTTGCTGCAGTAAGAGAAAAAGCTTAAAAAGTAAAAGGAAGTCAAAAAACTTTATTCACATCAGAAACTCAGACTTCAATGGAATTTTCCTTTATCAAAATAACCCCATTATGGTTACTTACATCTTCGCTGTAAGAGAACTGTACAATATATATATAAATATATATATATATAAAAAAGAAAAATCAACTTGTGTGCTTCCTCAATCATCATCATCTTCCTCTTCATCACTGATCACATATTTCTTATGCTTCTTACTTGCTTTGTCATCATCCTCTGCTTTTCTCTTTCCAGAAGGTTCACCTTCCTAAAGGCAAAAAAAGGGCAAACCTTAACGTACTTCAAGCTAAATAGAAGACTCAGAAGAACAACAAAAAGACCTTAAAGTCTTTCTTGTAAGAAAAGCAAAATTATTCGTTATAGTTTTTCCATTTTGTGTACTGTGATGCAGAACTGCTTACGGATCAGTACTTTAAGCTCAGTAAACATTTTCTACCAGTATCAAGGCCCAACCTGAATGGGTCCATAATACATCTGCAGCTCCACTTACGTCAATAGACATGCAACCATATCAGCTTCAAGATGAACTATGGCATGGAAGTAATTTATGTCATAATCTGGATTAATAGAATGCGCAATATCATTCTCAGCAAGTCTTACAAGCATGGGTAATTCCTAGAATTTGTAGTGAACTTTTCAACGCGTAGAAGCTTTCCCTTCAGGCAGCTTTGCTCAGCTTTCAGACTACCGACACTTGTATGCCCTAAGTTAGAGCTATTGAGGCAAAGAAGAAATTCAGTACGTAGGTAGGCATTTGTTTGTTCATTAAAAAAAAAACCCAAACCAGCAATTAAATCACTCTCTGGCATACAGGAAGAAGACTGATGAGAAACCTCTAGTACTGAGAACTAACATCACAGTTTACACTCCAAGAAATATAATGGTTCAGGAGGCTTCAAAGAGCTAGTCAAAGGAACTCAAATTACGGAATTAGTTACCTGTTTGCAAGCAATACCATAACGATTTTATAGGCTGGATGCCCAATTTTTAGCACCTAAATATAGTGTCAACAGATTGATTTTTATTCCGTGTGCATTTACATGAGCCCAGTTTAAAGCCTTCTTCCAAACAACATTTTAAATCAAAATGCAATGAAAATGTGTAATCAAACTACAAATCACTAGTCATTAATGCAAAACTCGTCGATTTTGACATGAAGTACAAGTGGCAACTCTGTTATTGTTTAGAAAGAAGAGTATCTTAAAAATACTTTCAGGTCTAAGCAAGCTCATCCCTTTCTCCATTTGTTGGTTCGGGGGTGGGTTTTTTTGGTTGATTTCTTTTTAAAGCAGCACATATTACTCAGATTTTAAGCAGCAGCAAAGATTGAGCTTCAGAATTTTAATAAATTACTGGAGTTTCAGAACTCTAATTGTTTTTATTTAAAGCATTTTATTCTGTATTAACTTAGCACAGTGAGAACCTAGGAAAGGAATTTTAAGCACGGAAAACAGCTATTATTAGGGGTGGGAATCTGAAAGATAGCTTCTTCGTCAAAACAAGCATTCTCTTGTAATCTAGCCAGGCTATTGTTAAATGATTCATCTTCCTGGTTAGCAGAATATGCCCATTAACTACAGTAACAGTAGAACTACTTGCCATGTGTTGATAAAATGTATTCATAGCAGACTGACGTTTTCAGTAATGGTAACAAATTATCAGGACAAAGATTTGTGCTGTATTGTTGACTGACAGCACATAAAAGTCTGTGTACGAGGAAGTCCGTGTTTCATGTATGTGCATACATATTACAAATACCATACTTCCTATGTGGTGACTGAAAGTAAGCAGTAATGATTCATCCTGGGGTTTTTTTCATAACACTGCAGCACCCCTTTGTGGCCCTGATGGGAATATTACCTGTAAGTCATCTAATTTTAAAATGGAGGCTATTGTTCCTCAAGCAGCAGAGAAACACTGTTGACTAGACCTGTTAAGAAGAGGCTATATTGCAGAAACCTCTAAAATTCAAGGATAAGGTTTTAGCCACTTCAGCTGCTATTAAAATAGCACACTAGAGGTGACTGTAGGAAATCAGCTGAAAGACAAACAGTAAAACAGGGCAGGAAGATTAATCAAACTAACATGCCAATGTAGAAACATCTCTCATACCTACAAGGTAGTAATAAGAGCCTGTCACGCTAAGTTAGGTTGCATTTATTATTCTGCCACATAAGTGAAGGTGCCTATCAGCAGAGTCAGGTGTGTCCAAACTGCCACTCCTAAGCCAATCTTAGCTTGAGAGCAATGCAAGCACAGCTGCAACTCAGGGCTGCACTATACTGATCAACAGAAAGATTACAGTAATACAGGACTGGTGATGTCTAAAGGAAAGCAAACTCATGGGCTACTAAAACCAAGTAGGCCAAACACCTGACCCAACCCAACGCCCTCTTGAACAGGGCAGTGGGAAGCCAGCGTCAGCTGCCATTTGTCATGAATTCCAAAATTCTCTCTTCTTTCAGCTTCCCAAGGTATACAGTAAAAGCCCTATGGCTCTTTGCCACAGAGGCATCTTACAATGAGGAGCAAAAGTCAGGAAAATAGACTACACAGGTACAGCTGATATAGGACAGAGTCCATCTACTTCCTGGTTCCACTTCTGCCACTGGATAAAGATAGTTAAGTTTTAATCTCAGAAATGGCATCTATCAATTTTGGAAAGTGCTACACTGCAATGCTCTGTCAGAAGTCACATTGCTTGAAATGAACTAAGCCTCAAGACGTGATGTGCACAAAGATTCATCTGCTTAAGCTCAGCAGTAATAAATTACAAACCAATAAACCACAATTTTAGAAGAGGAAACAGCACTACCGCTGTAGCTAACAGTTAACTTGACCATGGCCTAATGTTTAGGATAGTACTTGGGTGATGGATAACATCTATGTAGCAATGGACATTAACTCTTCTTTACTCTTTTTTTTTAGCTTTTCTGTCTAATAAGTGAAGAAATGCTTCTGCTATTTACGTAATAAACAGGAGAGGACCATGTAGCTTAGGAGATAACACTGCATTAGGATACAGATATTAAGTCTTCTTACTTCTTGTATAATTTTGGTAAAGTCATTTTACGTAACTCTGCATATTTTTCCATCTTTAAATCAGCAATAACAACAGCGACCTCCTTTGGGAATCACTCAGGTCTATGAACTGATGCAGTGTGTAAGAAATTGGTGATTAATTGCCATGGAAAGCATGCCAAGTCAAATAATACACTAATCAGAGCAGAAATTAAACGACAAAAGTCTCAGCTTTAAAAAAAAAGATTTAGTGCAGGAAATGTTCCTGACTGAAAATTAGCAGCTTAAGAACAAAATCCTTTTCTTACCTCGTCACTAGTAAGTTTCTTTGCCTTGAGTAGTCTTTGTGTTTTATCTTCATCCGAGCCTTCATCGCTGTCAGAAGAGTAGATTCTAGCACGTTCCTCTGCAGAGAAAAATTAGAAGACAAATATTTACCTGAAATTGGTGAGGAAGAGATATCAAAAATAATTCTCCTACATTTAGTCCCACAGAAAGCTGGCAGAATCCAAGTCCACAGTAAACAAAATAAACTTACACAAACTCAATTCACATCTGCTCATGTATTAAATGAACTGGCAAAATACAATTTTAGCAGGACTCTCCCAAGAAATTAATCCATATGAATCACACAGGCCCTACTTACATCCTGTTAAGGTTTATTATTACCTCTGATGCCACCTTTGTATCTGTTTTTGATAGCTGCTAGACTGATTGCATCATCTCCCTCATCCTCTTCATCATAGCGATCAGGTTCCAAATAATTTGCACTCAGACCACGCTGATGCTGCTTCTCCCGCATTCTTCGCTGCTGAGATTCTCTGCGAATGGAAGCTCTTAATCTCTCCTCTTCTTTCTGTCCAAAGAAACAAGGAATATATTGAGGGAAAAAAACCAAACAAAATCAACTGAAGAGGAACTTGTATTCTACTCTAGCTTTTGAAGTAATGTCATAGCAGTGTAAAGACTGGACTGTACTGACTTTTTTTGTAAGGTTTTTTGTAAGGTTAAGCACCCATGGCTAACAACTCTTGTCTGTAACTCCAAAATACACTCAGTTTTTCATAAAGTCACAAAATGTTCAGCTATACTAGGGTTGTGATTTTTTAGATTAAATCAGCAGGTAAGAGAACTCCCTGCCACAATACCTTAATCATTTCTGTCCGCTGAGATTCTGGATCCCGACCTGCCATTGGCAGAATACGGATTTTCTGGGTCTTTGAGCATCTATCTGCCAGAGACAGAGTCATCTTCCTGTGAGTGGCACTGTCCGTAGAGTGCGGCCTGTTAAAAAATAGCTATGGGTTAAATACTTCTTCAAGCAACATCAGTCGGACCAGCATACCTAAGATTTCAAAGATTCACCTCCACAACAGTAAAAGCATCATTCTTTATTATTATTTATGTGCATTGTAACAGCTACTGGAGACATCAATTCCTCTCTCAACAAAGCATCTGCAGTCCAGCCTAAATAATCATCCTCACATTTCACATCAATAGCCCAGGATGTAATCATCATCTTGACAGCAACTGTGCATCAGATGAAAGGTTAATTTCAGGGAATATTCTGATTCAGATGAGGACTTACACTTAAAAATGTAAATTAAAATATATATAAAACAATACATGTAGCCTACTTCGTGCAGTGAATGGCATATTAACCTTTCAAACTGGAACACCTAATTTAGGACAAATCTTTCCAAAATACTGGTTTTGGAAAACAGCACATTCTTACTAAACAGTTACACCCTGCAAGTTTAGGAACTAGTATTTTTGATCTTTATATACTAGTTACAGCACTTAATTGTAAAGGAAATACCAACATTTGATACAGAATAGCATGTTTACCTGAAGGTTAATTTTGTCTTGAAAACAGCCTGTCCTTGTAGACCTGTCCCTTGTCTGATGAACAAATGGTTGTGATCTCCCTGTAATGGCGCCTTGTATACGTCAAAGACCTCATTGCCCAAGTGAAGAGACATGCTTAAGAGAGATTCATATATCAATTACTTGATAAAACCCCCACAGTCTATTTTTTGCCTCATTTCTAAATGGAGAAAGCCTTCATGTTTCCTTTTCAAATATAGCCAATAATTATATTTCAATCCAAACTAAACAGAGCATAACATTTTCAAAGCACTGAGAGTAAAGGAATTACTGCTGGGCAGAACTGATATCAAAATTTGTTGACCTTCCAATTTTGCAAGCCAGAGCATTTCACTGGAACAACAACTGTATTCCTTGAACAGCACAAAGTCCAAACTAACCTTCCATCTGACCACTTGACTATCCGTGCATTACTTTCTCTGATCTCATTCCCTTCCTCATCTCGTCGCATCCGCCATCGTATTGTGTTTTCTACCTGTGGGAAAAAATACAAAACACTGTTTCTAACTCACAGTAAGGAAGACTGTGGTAAAACATACTCTGTATAGGTCAGTAATTACAGTCAGAAAGGCCAGATCATTTGCGGCAGGATACAAGGAAATGAAAGTGAAAGGTACTGCTTTCATAGGTGGAATGCAGCTGCAAAGCTTTTTTTATTTATTACTAAAATGGACCAACTCTCCTCAGTGCTGACCTGGTCCACACTTTCATAATCTGAACCGTAACTCAAAACACCATTCTAAAACACCTGAAATAGACTTTGAAGACATGTGTCTAGATGAGTGTAGAAGAGATAAGGAAACTTAATGTTATACCTTGAGTTTTAACCTAGTTCTACCCTCTTCATCAAGCATCTCTTCATCTTCAAATTCATCTTCATAATACTGGGGGTCAAAAGGTCTGCAATAAATTACATAATAGTCTTAATTCTTCTAAAAATTAATCCGGATGATTCCAGATTTGTGAAAACAACAGCTGCTTGAAATGCTTAAATCGTACACTGCACACACCAGTGGGCACTGCAGCTGTGAGACAGCCATTTCTGCAGTAATGTCATTTACTACATTGATTCAACACCACAGGAGGCCTACCCAAGCATCCTCACTACCATCCATTACAGCCACTTGAACATTCAGACCCCCTAAATGGCTCTAGCTAAAGAAAGCAACTGTGCCTCAGAAAATACTGTTTCCTTAGCATCAGGATAATAAGGTCAGGGTGAAGTCTCAACAAAATCTATACAATATTGTATAGAGAAAATAAAAAGAAAAATATCATTTTATAAATGTGGTGAATTAGAGGTTTTCTAAGAGGACAACCTTAGCCATTTTGTTTTAATTTTAATCTCAAACCCAACCAAAGGGAAAGGAAAATGAGATTGGTTTTCCTCTCTTCCTCCAACAAACCTGACAACTGGGCTGGGAGTGAGTGGGGGAAGGTCATTCCCTAGCCTCCTTCCTAATAGTTTCCAGGCTGCTGTAAGGGAGAGAAGTGATAAACAGACTCTGCTACTGTACAATCCTATTTTCAGTCCTGTCTGACCCCCAAAGATCCCCAGGATTTCTCTGATTAGAGCCACTAACTGGATTCTTAACAGTTCTCTCCTGAAACAGTCTATAGCAAGAAAGCCAGGAAGAATGACTTAGCTACTGTACAACAAACCCAATGCTACACCACCAGTTAACAAGACACCAAATAAGCAGTGCAGTGAACCTGCTTCACAAAAACACTTCAAGAGACGGCTTTGACAGCACTTTGCTAGAAGTGCTGAAGGTGGAACTTAGAGCCAAACCCAGTATCACAAGCAACTCTTAATATGTTTAAGATTCAAAACTCTATGTTTAAGATTCAACTGAAATAGGACATACTTTCAGTTAAATCACATTTTTGTTTGTTTTTCAAATACAAAAGGTTATTAAATCAAGCTGAAACCCAAGCTCATCACAAATTACTCAGCACTTGATTAAATAACAGCAATATATATTGACTGATCACAACCAAAAGTGTGCATCTTAATGTCAACCATTTTAAGTATGGTCAACATATTTAACTGTATTACTAAATCAAAAGTAATACAGGGAAACATTAAAGAAAACTTATCAATCATGTACTTAATGTGCAATTACCTGGGCTCCACACTAAGGAAGTTGGGCAGCTTCACAAAATACAAATCATTACCCAAGTCTGTGTTTACTTTTGGTATTTCTACTTCTATTCTAGTCTCTGGAATAGGCTCTTCTTCCTGCTGTTCCTGACTCAGTCCATTCTCATCCTAATGAAGAAAAGGAGAAGAGGAGCGTAAGTGAAAATACATCTACCTGGCAACTGTTGCTTTAGTAAGCACTTACATTAGCTTAAAGAAATGTCATCCATGTGCACAGAGAAAGAGATCAGGAAGCTTTGGGTAAAAGAAATTGAAAGTTTTCAGTGAAAGCAATTCAAGTCAGCATTTTCATATGCCATTTAAAAGTGATTGCAAATACCAGTGTAAATCTGAGAGACCAAAATACAGTAAGGAAACAGTAAAAGAGCTGACATACAGTTTTCAGCTTAATGCTGTTACTTTTTTTTCACTAAAATATTATCATAATCAGTGTTATACATTTCAGAGTGGAATAGCATGTTTCAGACTCATTTCAAAAGTCAAATCTACTCACAATGGGCTGCCCTGGAGTTGGTGGCTTGTCTTCTCCATCACTCCCTGAGGAAATGTCATCTGCACCTCCAAACAGATCCATGACATCTGCATGCTCTTGAGCAGAAAAAATGCTATTTTAAAATACACATATATGGATACACACACCCCTACATGCAAACACACTTACAGGAAAAAAAATTAACACATCTTTCACTTTCCTTGCACTTAAAATCACCTACAAAGGTTAGAAATTACTAATGCTTATGAAGCACATACTGTTCTCTTATCCTGAAGAACAGCTTTCCCCTGTACTTTTAAGCTAAGGATTCAAGGTATGTTTT
>JANHGB010000621.1:0-34026 GCA_026283785.1 Coracopsis vasa | reverse complement strand
AAAGTCAAAAACACAGCACTGCACCAGCTACTAAGAAGGAGAAAAATGACTGCTACTGCTGAACCCAGGACACCATGTATGAGTCTTGGTGTCATGTCCCATCCTGTCCCCACCTGCACCTTTCAGAGGTATCTGAAGTCCTGTGCAATATGCAGTTCCATTTTCCTGATATTTTGAGGATTATTAATGAATATATCCAAAGGAGGTAAAGCATTCTTAACTTTGGTTTATAGACACAGCATGTCTCAAACATGCTGTGTTTTAAACCATCTTGCTAGTTCTGTAACAAATGGGCTTTACAGACCATTTCTGTTTCCTCATTGTTCAGGGAGGCTTATGAAATGATGAATCATATAGTAATGAAAAGCTAAATCGGTGCATAATTAACAAAAGATTTGTCCTAGGGAAGAGTACTCAAAAGGCTTCTTTCAGAACTCAGTGCATTCACTTAAGCATTGCTCTACCAGAGTGGCAGTACCACTTTTGCAGTATATAAAGGAAGTGGAAGGAATGATAAAAAGGCTGGTGTCAAGTAAGAGGTGCTTTGTTTACATTTTCTTGAAAGAGCCATGCTCTCTTCCTTATTAAAAAGGTGATTTACTGGTAAAATGTTTCATACCCTATTCCTGATTTTTACTACCGCCTTTAGTCAAAAGAGTATATAAATATCCAGTGTAGGTGCTTGTTCTACGTAGTGAAAACTTGCTTATGGGACAATGAATTAAAATCCACTTCACCTCAGTCAATCTTTTACTGTAAATTTGAGCTGTCTGCTGACCACTCTAGGCAAGCTCAGGACAGGTAGTAGGGCTATTAGTTTTTCCTCTTCCCTTGATCTGAGTGAAAGAGCTTTAAGCAGTTAATGATGACAAGATGCTCTGCCAATGTGTGTTCTAGTCTAGATAACCTTGCTTAGGTTATACCAGTGAATACACAAGCCTTGGGGTGCTCTTCCCTTCTTAAAGCTATGTGGAAGTTAGAGGCTCTCGAATGAACTGGGAGCCAACACAGACAATTGCAAAAGGAAGTCTTATGAAAGGTTTAGGGAAATTTGGATTGTCTGTACTGGGAATGTTGTGTACTTTAATCCAAATAAGGGATGTTTTTCTCAGTCTGTTGAGAACAGTTGTCTACATGTAATGTCTAGGCATCTGTTTGCTTTCTTTAATGGTAGTTAAAATTTCCTGTATTAGAAATGCTTATGGTTTTGGTGAAAAATATTTTAATTGTGTGGAAACTGAGTGTTCAATTTCAGTGTTGTATTTCTGGCTCTGTTTCATTATGACTTTGCAATGCGAGTAGGCAGGAAAAATATTTTTGGCTGTTGTGTAAAGTGCCAGAGCAACTGATACTTAAGGGGAGTAAGAAGTCAGACTTAGACAAAGGTTGTTCTGTCCTATGCCTTTTAAATTTTCCTCAGTAACTTTGGGATTTCAAGGTAAGTTGTTCCTGTAATTGTCTTGCATCCCTGTTGGCTGTGACATTGTGGATTTCACTGGATGTCCCTAGACTTAAGAGTGACCTCAGTAAAGTATGTTGGCACCTCAGCCATAATAGTATAACTGAGTCAACCAGGGAAAGGAGATGAGGATGAAGCAGCTGTTGAGTCCAAATCAATTGTACTGCTGTAGGTTGGATTCTCTTTCTGAGCAGCAAATATAACATGTGGAACTAAAGTTTCATTAGAAAATCTTCTACGCTTCCTGGCCCATTTCATGTCTCCTGCAGGTCATGAAAGTAGCCATGAGGGAGAAAATTGTAAAGTAGCAAGGAGGTATTGAGACTGTTCAGGTGTTTAGCAAGCTAGTGTGCTCAGCACTGGTGGTGATACCAGAATTCAGATTGCAGGCTTTGATAGTCAATATTGTGGGTTTACTGTGACCGTTTTAGGGCAAGATTTACATCAGAAGTGTGGAAAGAGACTCCTTTTTGTGAGAAGTCTTGAATGAAAAGCAAGTTAGCTGGAAAACTAGCTAATCCATTTTGAGCTAATGTTGTGTTCTGTAGCTTAGTGCAGTACCACAGAATTAAAGCCTTTCTCCCAGTTAAATGTTATTCAAATAAATGATTTACTAACCAAATTAATGCTAAATTATTATAATCAAATGACGATTTATTAAAAAAAAAATAAAAAATCTCTAGTAACTACTGCTGTTATGTTCAGGAGGATCTCAAGAGAGGAGAGTAAGAGAGTGCCAGCAACATGGCGTGGTCAGTTTATCATGGGAAGATGGTAACAGGACAATTATACTTCCTAGCTCCTTCTAGAAGATTTTACACATATTTTTACATGCATGTACATGCAGTTCGCCCCTGTGGGATGTTTAGGTCCAGCCAGGTAGTAAAGAACTTGCTATAAAAACAAAACTCCTGTTGGAGAATTTGCTCTGGTATTTAGTTTTTACCCTATTGCGTGCAATCTCAGTGGTCTTGGCCTTTGTGGAAAACTTGTGATTCCCTTTTACCCCTTTATTCATCAGATCTTACCTCTCTGCATATGTTAATGCCAACTATGAATATATCTTAGAGCATGCACTGTGAAAACCAGTACGGTGATGAATACTTCAGTAGGAAAACAAAAACCATAGTAATACTCCTTCAAGGAGTATTGCTTCCTCCAAGGAAGGTGGTAGTTCATAGTGATCCTTGTAAACTGAGTGACTTTGTGATGTATCCATTTTTCTTGTTTTAGGTGTTTGGAAATGCTCCTCCAAGTACAATGACAGAAAAATTTTCTGACCTCCTGCAGTTTACTACTCAAGTGTCACGATTGATGGTGACTGAAATTCGACGGAGAGCATCGAATAAGTCCACAGGTATTGTATGGTTGCATGTTTGGGTGCTTGTTTGGGCTCAGGTTTGGGCTTTGTGAGGTGTGCATTTCAGATCAATCAGAAGAATACTATGAGATGCCATCCACAGCAACTGTGCAGGCTCAGAAATTTAAGTTTTTGCAGTGAAAATGTTTTGTCTACTGTTCTTTGGTATGAGAGAGAGAGGAGGAGGAAGAGGCCAGAGTTTTTTTGCCTGACTTACGGAGAAAGCTGAGTTCCACAAACTTGACAACACATGAAAGAGAGAGGCATGAGCTAAGTTGCATCACTGCTGGCAGAAGGAGACCAGGGACATGCACGTGGACAACTGCTGTATCTTGCCTGAGGTGCCTGTTGGTGGTGTGTTTTGTCCCTCGGATATGTTAGCATTTCAAAACCGTGCATTTTGAATTAACTGCTGGCCTGGAAGCTAATAAGATGTAAAATACAGTGAGTATCACATTAGGACCAGCACTGCCAGCCTTATTAAAATGTTAGAGGAGCCCTCTTCTATTTATTTAAAATGTCAGAGTAAGATTTGGTTCTGTTGAACCCTGAATGTGTATTGGGACCATGAATGTATATACCTGACAATGTATAGGGATTTGGATAACTGAGGACAGTGTGTCAAGAAGACATGTTTCATTAGCTTTCCTCTTCAATTTCCTCTTTTTAAGAGGAGTGCTTCCAAGAAGTATCAAGTTTTTGTCTGTTAGATGTAAGATCTGTGCTGGTTTCTCAGTTTGGAATTGCTGAAAATAAGGAAATAGCATGCTGGAAAAGGCTGTGCAAATTAGTACACATGAAGTCAGGAGTCACAAACTGTGCCAATTACAATTTCTTTCCATTTAAGTAGAGTGACTAACAGCAAAACATTCCAGATGGCTAAACAGATATCGTAGACAAAACCTGTTCTCTATGGGTAAACAGGCACAAAAAGGCTTTTATTTGGGTATTTAGGGGAAATAAATGTCCAAGAGCCATGCTGGGGGAATGGTGGTGTTAGTTTGACCTTTTTTTCTGGAGAACATCTGTTGTGCCTGCTTGTCATTTGGATTCTGCTATGAGTGGCTTTTTTTTGTGTATTTATTACTTAAGCCATACCTCTGCTTGTTGCTCCAAGATAAGCCAGTTGTTATCCTTGACAACTCACAAATCAGAGGTAATTTTGTTATTGGTTTTGGGGGTTTTCTTGTTTTCTACCGCACTTGGAAATTTAACCACAACGACTTAAAAGAGAGTTTGGTACTCTTCTAAGCTTTAACGTTCTGTTGGTTTTGTTAAAATGGAAAGCAGACATTTTCCAGATCTTGGGTAAGAAGGCCTGAAAGGTCTGTGTTTTGCAATTGCATTGTGACTTGTTGGGGCCGTGGAGTTGCAGTTTGCTTTCCAGGAATGAGCAATTAACAAGCTATTAAAACTCATAGTTTGCAGACTTCTGCAGACTGTTTAGAGCTAGATAGAAATTTCCTGCAAAACTGAAAAAAATAATAGAAATGATTGGCTTCTTAGAATACACTGAATGTTAAAGACATAACATTGTGAATATGGATTGTGAAGGTTTTGCATTTTTTTAAACTTCTGTTCTTTTTGCGTACCAAACAAAAAGATACATCATATCTTAATAGCTATTAACAGGTAATTATATCTCCCAGCATGTTTTTAAAAGTGAAAAATTTCATTAACAACTGTTTGCAGGAAATGGCTCTGGTAATATCCAAGTGCAAATTCCTGATGGTGTAAAGTGCTCGGTTTAAGTCAACAAAATTGCAGGGCTTCTTTTAGAGAGAACCTTTCCACAGAAATAAAATCAAAAGTCAACTGTAGATACTTAAGGGAAGAAATTTTACGAAAATTTGCTTCCTACCTATAAAGAGATAAATGTGTTGGCAGGATTTTTCAAGTGGAAATGTGGTATGATTAAATCTTGCTTGTTGGTATGTTGGGTTTTTTTTGGTGGGGTGGTTTGCTTTTCTTTCCCTCCTCCCCGTCTCCTAGTGGAGCACAGGGTAATTGTTTTCATCAGGCTTTTGAATATTTATGCTAATAGCTATGTGAGTAATATCTGCATCGTGGAGGCATATCTCAGTTATTCTTGGCAGACTGTAGTAGTTTTCTCAGAGTCGTGTTTTGTGATTCAGTATTAACTGTGCCAGCACCCTATCTGAAGTAGTCTCTGAACACTGCCATTGTAGTTACATGATCAACTAGTTTCAATTGTGTTATTTCTCTAGTATGCATGCAACCTTGGAGTAGGAAAACCAAAGTGGTTCAAATCGAGTTAAATTTTCTTGTCTGTTTAAGTCTTTGCTGCACAACAGTGATAATTTGCAGATGACAGCAATAACCCTATTTATGAGGACTAGTGCATGCTTTCCCTTGCCCTGGGGTATCTAGTCCATTTTAGAAGATGGAGAGGCCATGGCTGAGATAGCACTATATACTTGAGATCTTTAGCTGCCAAATTTCCTACAATAAATCTGATTTTGTGTCTGAGTCGATCAAGAAGTTGTGGTAGTATATGCTAAAATATATGTTCAAACATCTGTTTCTAGTGTAGTCTCAGTTCTGAAACGAACCTTTCTTTTGGGAGCTAGCACATCTGGCTCAGGGCTGAAAAAATATAATTTCTCAAAACCGGGATGAGGACAGCTGGAATCTTGGTAGAATAAACGTGGCTACTAATGGCTGCTTTGCCTACTGATGCTGGAGGAGAAGCAACACTAATTTCAAGTATTTTTTCGAAAGACACACCTTGGACGCAATTGGATCCTCTGTGATTTTGCAAATATTTCAACAGCATGTCCTAGAGTGTTTGGCGCATCATCATAATTTAGACCCAATGCAAAGACAAAGACAAAGACAAGTGAAGGTTGATTCAGCCAATCCCTCCCGTACAGACAGCAGGACTTGCGTGTCAGTTCAAGCTGAGCTGATGCATGATGGAGTGTGGTCCCCAAAGTCCTCTGTGTGCCAGTAGGTGAGAGAGCTGCTGTCTCCATAACACACGTGCCGTCAGCTGAATAGCCTGGGACCTTTTGGTTTATCATTTCAGTGAGTACCTGTACCTGGTGCATGAGAAATCCCAACTACTGAATAGTTTCACAGTGCAAACTTAAAGATAAGTGCAAGCTGTCCCCCCAGATCAAACCATGAACGTGTGTAACTGAGTGGTTGATGGCTTCCCAATTGCAATGGCTAACAAACAGAAAGCGAGAAAAAAAGGCTAAGTACAGAGTACACCTTTCTCTTTCACTCTTAACAGCTTATCATGTTGCAGCAATATGCAAACCTGTGATTTGGTACCTTGCAGTGCTTATTCCACGTTTACTAATATTGTTTTCTAACTCAGTCCTATGTTGCCTTCATCTTGGGCACACCAAATGACATACTGACAGCTCCCATTGTTAAATCATTAGGATATATAAACATTTGATATCACAGGGAGGTTCAGAATGATTCTCTTAGTGATGGGCAACCTGGAAGGTCCTTCCCCAGTCAAAATATGAATAAGTGGTTATGGAGACAATCTGTGAAAACTGTACAGAAGGGTAGAAAGTTGAAGAGTGAGAAAGCAAAATGATTCATCGCAGGATTTTAACCTCCTGTCAAGGTCAATTTCAAAACTTTGGGTGGTTGTGTGTTTTGTGTCTTGCTTAATTGATTTACGTCAATACTTGTTCTATATTTGCAACATTCTCTGTATGCATTTGTCTCTGTATTTACTCTTTAATGCTAAATTTATTTTTACCGTACCTCTAGACTCATTCAGCTAATCCCTCCTACTTCCAGAAACAACATTTTCAGTTACTGTTTATAAGCTCTGAATGTTGTGGGGTTGGTTGGTTGTTCCTCTCCTCCTCTTTCCCCTCCAGTTTCACTGATTTACTCAAGCTTGTTTTACCAGCGAAAATGCTTTTAACCTCTTCAGGCATTTCTCTAACAGATCTGCTGAAAGACTATTATTATATCATCTTCAGACCACTTGAGGAGACCAGATCGATAAGCTTTGTCATAATATGTAACCAGGAAACCACATCAGTGGTTTGTATTTGGCCTCTAACAATACCTACCTTTGTTCTTTATACAATTCCTTTGATCTGCGAACTCTGCCTTTATTGTTCATTTTTATTGCAGTTTACCTCCACCACATCAGCAGAACTAATTTTATGTTTGCTTTAAATACAGAAGACTTAATCTTATTTGTTGAAGTGCATCTCACAGTTTGAGTAAGTTACAGATGGTAGTTAAAGGGAACTTCTTATCTTCTACTAATAAGTAGCCTCTTGGGCTCCTCCCACAGTGAAGTCTGAAATTTTCCTGATCGTGTTACTTGTAGTGTCTTCTCCTCTGAAGAGCTGAAGATCTTTCTTGGAAAATAAGTGGATTTAGGGGCTTCTTTCAGATGTATTTTGTATGTCAGTTAACTTTTCTTCTGTTAAGAAGAGAGTATGTTGGAAACGATATCACATGATTTGCCTATACGCCTTGTGGGTTTTTTTCATTCTATATTCTTTTTTCTGCCCTGTGTGTGACTTCGCTTTAGAAGGTGATTCTGTTTTTAATTTATTGAAATGGCTCTGAAAGAGAAGCAGTATCCTATCAGCTACTTACCAGGAGTCAGTTGTGATCAATAGCTGCTATACCTTGTTACTTTTGGTTAACCTTCAATTTCTTTTTGATGCTTTTTACCAGATCTCTCAAGGCAAGTGCAGTACAATATAGTTCCTTTCCAAGAGATCCTAGAAAGCCTATTCTTTTATCAGCTGTGTTAGTGAGGCTAAATGCTGGCACAACTGAGGTGTTTATCTTTGGCTGAGCAGCTCTCAGTTTCTGCACAGTGAAAAGGCACCAGCCGCTTGATATCCATGGCTTGTGACCACAGCAGAGCACTGTTCCTGGCGATTGAAGAAAGACTTTTTGCCATCCCATTTTTATTTGGGTTGATACTTCTCTCTTACTATCTAGGCAGTAGGAATTATTTGTATTCTTTAACTAGTTAGCTGACTGTGTTTCCAGGTATTCCCTGTAAGGAGTAGTGGAGACTTCTTGAAGGCTTGATTAGAGAAGGGGTCCCTGATATCAACTTGCTCCCCACCATCCCCCTGACACACTCACCCATACCTCCCACTCTCCCCCATCCCCTTTGGCATATTCACACGTATTTTTTTCCCTAATATTCCAAGCTGGTATAAGAATAAGCTGTACAAAAGTCTCATGACGTTATTATATGCTGTTTATGATACTAGAACATCTAACTGAAAGTATCATGTACTGGATTTGTCCTTAGTGCTATTGCTATAAACAATGATGTTGCTTTTAATGCGGTGATGCTTTTTGTAGCAATCTGAGTGGGTCTAATCCCGTTGCTTTCCATCTGCTGCTTTTCTGAAGTCCAGGATGGAAAGCATTCATGTCATATCTTATGAATGAAATGAATTCTGGTGCTTTATTCTCCTAAGCCTCTATCCCGTATATACTGAATCCGTGCTGAAAAATCTGTGTATTAACCATGTGACCACATAATTGTGGTTATACTTAATGCATACGTGCTTGCACAGTTGTAAAGATACATATGCTTACCTATTATTTTATAGGTTTTTCTTTAATCTTTTGCCATTTTCTGTTAGCTAGCATATCCCAATCCCAGATTTAGTGGTTTGTCCTGTAGAAGTTGAAGGACTAATGATATCTGGGTAGGGCACATAGAGTATATTAAAGAGACAACTTGAACACTTCAAGACCAGGGAAAAGGTACAAGAAGTAAATGAAGACTAGTGCTGATGATAGAAATTAATCTTAAATGATAGTGTGATCAAACTTGCTCAGAGCAGCTGACAAGAGAACTTTTTCCTGCACTTAAAATGCTGTGTTTAGGTAGTGCTTAATTAAGACTGACAGTTTTGAAACTGCTATTTATAGTGTTCAACTGCTATGCCATTGAGGATGCCAGTAGCATGACAACCTTGTAAGAAGCATAGATTTGCTTAACCCCTGAGTCTAGCTTTCAAAGATGACATAAAAGAGACCAGCTGGCTTTTGGAGGCTGTGCACACCCTGTTTGGTACCAGCCCTACCTGCTTACAGTCAGAGGCTAATTGCCCAGCTCTGGTTGTGGTCAGATAGAAAGAGAATGGGCCTACTAATTAGCATCTAATGCTAGGCTGGTAGGGCAATGTCATTGTAGAAGCAGCACGTGCTTTAGACACACTTGACAGAGTTTAGGAAAGTGGCTTTTGCCAGGAATTCTGTCATTTTGCATATGTCTCTAGTGTAGGAACTATGGCTGTGGCAATGGCTGTTGTGCTTCTGGAGGTGGTCTACTCATACGCCCAACCATCTGGCTAATATTTTGTGCTGATGGTTTTGGAAAACAAAGTGCCCACCAGGTACTTCAGGTCAGTGTGCTGGGAAGTCGCTGCATGTCCGCATTTGTGTGAGTTTAAAAAAATTGCTTTACCTTTCACCTTAGTATTTCAGGCTTTGTTTTATCTCAGTCAGTCTCATGCACGGATTTGATAGGTGTCTCTCCTTACTTTAGCACCAGAACTGGAAAAGCCAGTGGTTTGTACAAGAACCTGTTATGGGGTACATGTCAACGGTATGCTGGGCTGCATCAAAAGGAGCAGGTTGAGGGAGACAATTTTGCCCCTCTACTTTGCTCTCATGAGAACCCACTTGCAGTACTGTGTGGAGTTCTGGGGCCCCCAACAGAAGAGGGGTGTGGACCTGCTCGAGCAAGTCCAGAGGAGGCCACAAAGATGATCAGAGGCTGCAGCACCTCTCCTGTGAAAACAGGCTGAGAGAGTTGGGGTTGTTCAACCCAGAAACAAGAAGGCTCAGACAAGACCTTACAACAGCCTTCCAGTCAACCTGGTCTAGTGGAAGGTGTCCCTGCCCATGGCAGGGGTGCTGGAACTGGATGGTCTTCAAGGTCCCTTCCAACACAAACTATTCTGTCATTCTACAATTCTATGATGATCATCTACTTTGTAGATTTACTAGTCCAGCTCAGCTTACAGTCTGGTGCTCCAGGAAATTATCTTTTCAGTGTAGCCAATGCTAAAAGTTTGCTAAGTACTTTGCCATATAAAATGTGTTTCAACTGTCTTATTTCTCTAGTATGCTAACTGTAGAATAAATTCCTTTACAGGTATGTGCTGGGGTATCTTGACAGCAAATGAAGCAAAGAAAGAAAGATTAAAATTGGACTTTTTTAATTCAGTTGTTGATTTATTCCTCTGTTAGTAATTCTTTTGTAATTCATTTTTTAAGCAATGTTATGCATGTTTTTCCTATCCTAGTTGAAACTAAAAGAACTGAAGATGATTGATATGCAGTTAATAATGAAAAATAATTTTTGATTTCTCTTAAGGGTAATGGACAATCATCTTGATTGGCATTATAGACTTTTAACGTAAGTGTGTATTCAGACAGCAGTGAAATAGGATTTCATTTTCTGTTGATTTATTTATTAAGGCTGATAAATATTCATCCTAGTAAACAAGTTAGCTTTGACTCTGGCTGTTAGGGAATGGTATCTGATTCCTGAAGTGGTCTTCAGATCATAAAAAGTAGCCGTAAGTTGTTAGTGTTTTCATTTTCAAAAAAAATTTAGGATGGAAATGTAATTTCTGATCTTGGTCTTCATTTTACTTTTTGTTACTGTTTTTTATTCCTTTTGTCTTTCTGCACCTTTCCTTCCCTACAGTCTTTTCCCATTATCCTCCATATTGTTGTTTCAGTACAGTGCTTTTTTTCAGGAATAGAATACCAGCCTTTCCCACTGAGACCACTAACTGGTGGTGATTTCATGCCTGATAAAGAGTATGTTATATTTCATAAAGCCAAAATACTCAAACAGAAGTTGCTGCATGTTACTGAAATCTGTCTGCTCATTTGAAGGATGATACATGACCTAAAGACATACTTTTTACAGCCCTGCTAATTTCAGAGCCAAGTGTGTGTGTAAGACTGGAATGTGTGTCTGGAGAGTGTAGGCGTAAGCCTGGTCCTTTTTTCAAGTAGTGCTTCAGAGGTGAATTCACGCTCAGCGCTCAGGGTATGAGAGGATGCGTTCCTTTCTGCAGACCATCAGACTGAATTTTTATTGCATGTTTTTAACTACCCCCCTTACAGAGGCTGCAAGTCGTGCCATAGTCCAGTTTCTGGAGGTCAATCAAAGTGAAGAAGCAAGTAGGGGTTGGATGCTGCTCACTACAATCAATTTACTAGCTTCATCAGGACAGGTAAGTCTCAAACAGCAAGGCTAAAAAGTTGTGGGATGGGAGAGAAAAGCAATAAAATAATGAACTGCATGAACAGGCATTAAAAGATATAACTCTATTCTGGTTTCTATGTTAAGATCCTTTTTCTGTTGTACTGCCACAGAACTCCTGCGTTAGCTGCTTGTGGTTTCAGTTCTTTTGAATTATACACTTAACTTTTATTGTTCATCGAAGGCTTCTCTTGCATGCTGCTGCTTAGTGCCCCATGAAATGCAGGTCAAATACAGCACCTAAATCACTCGGACTTTGAACTTGGGCTCCCCTTTCAAGGAGGGCAAGAGCTGTGATGAGTGATTAATTCACAGAATGAAAATCTTTACTGCCTCTGCTTTTGGTGCTGCCCTCCATCAGAGAGCACATATCTGGCAATGTACTGGACAGCTGCATGGTTCTGCTCTAATCTGCCTTTATAATTCAGCCCAATCATCTTATCTGTGTTTAGTGTGTCACCAGCCTCCACCCCAATTTGTCTTCTCTTCCCACTGATGCTTTCATATTTTCTACTGCCTTGTTCCTTATGCCTGCTTATGCCTTCTTGCCAAGTGAGAGCATAAATTGAATAGTTGTCCTCCCACTCCCATTTCTACTGCTACAAAGAATGGATAGCTAATGAGGGCTTGGCTGAAGGTCTTATAATTAACTT
The DNA here is from genome assembly GCA_026283785.1 of Coracopsis vasa. Lineage (NCBI taxonomy): Eukaryota > Metazoa > Chordata > Aves > Psittaciformes > Psittacidae > Coracopsis > Coracopsis vasa. The sequence goes on along the minus strand of JANHGB010000621.1, from coordinate 22,282 downwards.
GTAAGCTTCTGTTGGCAGAGACTGTCAGTTTTTGTTTCTGTCTTTTGCAGTGACTGCTCTGAACTGGGTGCCTTTGTCATGTAAATAAATTATGATCCTATTTTTAAGGTTGCTCTTCAGGTAGGCATTCAAGAATAGATGGTGAATCTGTACTGCCATGTGGACACCTCTCCAAAGGTGTGAGAATGAAAAACAAGCATTTGAATCAACTGCTTTATGGGAGTGTGACTTTTTGAATATAGTAATATGTTGAACTGTTCTTTTTTTCTCTGTTTTCTTTTTCCCCAGAAAACTGTGGACTGCATGACTACAATGTCAGTGCCTTCCACGCTTGTGAAATGTCTGTATCTGTTTTTTGACCTTCCACATGTGCCTGAGGTAGTTGGAGGAGCACAGAATGAACTACCTCTCGCAGAGCGCCGAGCGCTACTTCAGAAAGTCTTTGTACAGGTAAGAAAGGTAAAACAGGTCAAGGAATTTGCTTGAGGAATGGAAATGCTTCAGATGAGAAAACTTTTCACTTCAACTAGTTTTTGCTCTTCTTTGATTCTTCACAAAATGATGGCTTAGAGTAAGATGTATTTGCCTGCAAGCACAGTTTGAGGTTAAATTTTCACTCCCCCTGTGGTTTCTGTCCTTGGCAAATATTTCCTCCACAAAAATGCATACGACTTTTCCACTCAGCTGCTTTAAAGGAGCAACATGTTGACTATTATTCTGTTTTAATCTAACTGATCCTTGCCTTTGTATCTTGGGCCGTTACTGATTGAAATAGACATAGTAAAATAATTAGTATTGGTAATAACCTATGAATTAATTTAACATACACTAATTTCCCTTTAATTAAGGAAATGAACCATGAATATGGAAGGAAAGGATTTAAATATGGGAACCATCTGAGCTTGCATTATTGCGATTGTCCCCAGATATTCCAGGGACTCGATCTGACCCGCTCCTGCTTTCTGAGGTTTCAGCCGGAGATCTTGCAAAGAAATTCCCATATGTTCTTCTGAGCTTTCAGGAGAAGCTGACAGCTATTATTAGAACGGGGTCAGTGGTCATACTGCCAGTTTCCACATGCAAATTGGATGCATCTCTATGTGAGGCATGCCTGGCCGTGGCAGGGGGGTTGGAACTATATGATCTTAAGGTCCTTTCCAGCCCAAACCGTTCTGTGATTCTATGATTGTAGCTGTATTTGCAAAACTAAAGAGGTCTATCAGTAGTCATATCCTTCAAGGATTTGAAGGTAGTGCCAAGATTTGTAAGAATAATATTTGAGAGGCATTTTGGTACCTGCACTGTAGAAATAAAGATGAGCCTTATTCCCACAATTACTAGCCACAGTGTCTGCCTAGTAACAGTATATGAGAACATATGCGTTTGCCTCTTCTTTTTGTCTTAGTACTACAGGCTGTCTTCCAAAGCAGAAAGCACAATGTACTGTGAGCTGTCTTTCGGAAATTGCTGTGTTGTGTTTCAGTCAGCAGAGTTAATAAATGATCAATGTTATCACATAGGTTCCCCTATGCTAAGCTACCACTTAGCTCTTTTCTGTCCCTCTTTAAGGCCTATAGTGTGGTGATCTATGATGAGCTGGCTGGAATAGGTGAGGTTTCAGATAGCTTCTAAACTTCCTCCTTTGGACACAGGCAGCCTTGCAAAGTCTTCCTCCAGTTTTCTGAGAGAGAGTCTCAGCTTTTCATGCACAAGACACAAAATGGACATTAGATGTCCTCAAAACATGCAAAAAGGGTGTGCAACTGGTTGTGTTTTGTTTTGTTTATGGTAAACTGGAAATTCAGATCCAGGTGCCGCTTATCCATGTAGGTCTACAATGTTGCTGTACCCTTTTCTGCCAGACTCTTCTAGCTGATTTTATTTGGCCATTCTTATTTGACCAAGACGTTATGAATGCTGCTCTCCAAACAACCCATCAGTAACCTTCTTCCTGCATTAGGAAGGGATACTACAGTTTACTTTACAGAGCCTGTGTCCCACTGTAGACCTGTAAATTAAGTAACTGTCACATTCTCCAAGAATGGAATAACCTGATATCCATGCAAGTATGCTGTGTCAGCTTCGAAGATTTAAATTCTGCTGCTAATCTTTTGCTAATCATCTTAAACTGAACTGGGACTTGGAATAACCGTGGATTGAATAACCTTGTCTTCAAATCAAATTATAGAAACAACACACAAAGGGAAAACAGCGTATTGCTTCTTTTAATGTGTATGCTAAATGGAGGAATGTTTTGCCTTTTGCTAAGACTAGCAATGATCAGGGTACTAATGCTGGATGTTTAATGACTCCTTATTTCAGATCCTAGTAAAATTGTGCAGTTTTGTGTCACCGGCAGAAGAGCTGGCTCAAAAGGATGATCTCCAGCTTCTGTTTAGTGCAATAACCTCATGGTGCCCTCCCTATAATCTGCCTTGGAGGAAGAGTGCAGGAGAAGTACTAATGACCATATCGCGTCATGGCCTTAGTGTCAATGTAGTGAAATACATTCATGGTATGTATCTGTCTTCAATATTATTTATTGGTTGGGTTTTTTGGGTTTGTTTTTGGTTGGGTTTTTTTTTTTTTTTTTTTCTGTTGCTCTGTCATAGTTTTCTTAGTTACGAGATAGGCATGAAAATAATAGATCAAGGAAAACTTCCAGGCTTTTTGTAAGTATTTACGTACTTGTAGAATCTCAGAGCACTTCTATAGTTCCTCTCATGTTTTGGTATAGAGTTTATGATGATCAAAGGAAAGGCTTTTGGTAAATTCAGTAACTGCCTGTATTGAAAAATATTCACTGGGAAGATGCATAAGTTTGGGGGTTTTGCTGTGAGCATTAATTCTTAACAGGAGTCAGTTGTTTTCAGTCCTGCATTTGAATTAGCAAGGGCAGCCTCTTGTAGAGGTGCATGGCAAGCTTGCAGTGCCCTGTTTACAGCTACTTGTCTGGTACCACTGTAGGCAAGTATGCTTTTATAAAAGCATAGAGATGTCTGAGGAAGTTGCAGGAAGAGGAACCAGGTCCGTGTGTTCTGCTGACACAGGTTGAGCTATTAGATGCCCATGAAAGCTGCTGCTCTGTAGTAAATACAGGTGCATTATGCAAACTGGGAAGAGCTAATTTGGGTGTTCTGGGAGAAGATTCTTTCTCCCAGACACCTTGCTTTTGCAGGAAGAGGCTGAGTAAGACTGTTAAAACCATCACTGATTTGCAGTGTGCTCCCTGTTATTCAGGACATCAGGGGTAGCATACTGTGATAACAGCAGTACCTGTGTAATAACAGGCACTAGAAAATGCTTGAGGGAGCATGGTGTATGGGCGCAGAAACATTTGAGAACTTCCAAGTGCTGACTGATTGAACAGCCAACGGGCTTCCTCCCCTCTGGTTCAGCACAGCGTCCCCAACCCAAGCGCATTGTCTCTAGGGCCTGGCGCAGGGAGGCTCTGCTTTGCTTGGCAAAGACACATGCCTATGCCCAAAGGGCATAGCAGTGGGTCTTAGTACCAGCAATACTGGTGCTTCTAGGAAGCATACATGCAGCCTGTCCCAGGGCCTGTGTCACAGCCAAGTGTGGAGATTTTGGGACACAGCTGGGAAAAGCCTGGCTGCTAGATGGGTTTCCAGCCTCTGTGTTTTCCCGGTTGGCTGACTGGCTAGATCACTGACCATTCAGTCAGCCTGCGTTCCTTCTGCTGAGCCCTTGTCTTCCTCACCTTGCCATGCAACTTGTAGATTACAGGTTTTGTGCATCCTGAAGGCCAAATTAAAATAATCTCATGGGCTTAATCCAGCCTGTGAGACACCAAGTGATTGAAGCAACCAGAATCATTCAGTTTTATCTCCTGTCCTTTTTTGAGGGAAATAGCATCCTGACTGTTTCAGGCATGGAAACTCACATACAGGGATATTTCTGTAGCTGGTGACAGATTTTGGTAGCTGATATGAGTAGTAGTACTTTATTCATCATGTATCTTTGCAAGGGACTGGTTATGCTCTGCTTAGCAAGGGCAGCTGCCAAAGTGGCTTATGACAAAAAATCTGCGAGAGCAAAGCAAGATGAAAACCAGTGTTGAAAAGTATGTTGGCAGCCTGGGACTAGCTTTGATTACAAAGTACTCGTGTTGTATTTATTTAAAACTGCATAGGTGTTTAGGTATGCAGGATTTGAGGTAGGAAATTAGGTAGAATATGTTTCTATTGTATTTAGGACTTTTAGACTATAGGAACACATAGAAAGCAGTTGTAGTTTTTAAATTGGAATGAGTGTTGAAGTGAACTAACATCCTTATCATACATTCTAGCGGTGTACACCTACTGGAAAAAAAGAAACCCCCAGTTTCCTCACACTGTGGAAAGCAAGTAGTTACAAGGCTTCACAAAACCATTTTGACAGTTTATGAAATACGTCACCCTGCTGCTCCCACATATTTCACAGAAAAATTCAATCTGTGTTTTTTCTTGTGCTAGCAGCATGTTTCAGTTCCAGTGAGAAAGATGTGAATGTACAGTATCACTTGTAAGCATAGAATAGTAATCAGTTAAGTATTCCATATAGGACTTAAATGGTGATAGGTATCTTCCCTGCATCTGTAACAGCCTTTCAGTGGGTTTTTGATGAGTGTAGAAGGTGTATGTGTATGTGTCAAAATATGATGAAGCACAACAGAGAAAATAACTAAGTTTTGACTGTGTCCTTTGACATATTGCAGCTACTACCATTATCACTTCTGTATGGGCTTGATCCACAGAGGAGTGAGGCTGGCATATCAAAAGATATTCTAGGTTCTTTAAAAAGTGAAATAAAATCTTAAAAAGAAAACCATTCAACATTCCCTCTCGCTTGTTGATTAAAAAAAATAAAGAACCTGACTTAAGAGATAACATCTGTCAAAAGGCTCATCTTATATTCAGAAAAAAAGCTACAACATTTTATGGTATTCTAAGGAGCATCCTTTCACTGTCTCTTGCTTTGATTTGATCTCTGGGAAATTTTGTTATTGGTTTAACTAGAAAGATTTGCACTTGCCTTGAGCATGTTGCAAAGTTAAAATAGCAGATAGTTGAAGGGAGGATGTTTAAAACAGGAGTGCAGCCTAAAATCTAACTAGGGATTTGGCAAACCTTTTTGCAACAGGACCAATAAACTGATGGAGTGTGAGAAGTGTGCAGAATGAGGCAAGCTGTCTCTCTTTGATCAAGATTTATCAAACAAGCAAATGTGCCTGCCAAAGAAAGGCTAACCAGAGTAACAATAAGAAGACATGGTGTAACGGCTTATGTGTAGGGTTTTACCTGACATCAGCAACAGGTTAGGTCAGTGATTTGTATAGCTTTTTGTTTTAAAAGAAAAAAAGATGTTTTAAACATATTTACAGTTGCCATATTTGTCTTTTTTTTTCTGCTGAGTTATCTGGTCAAATTTTTTAAGGTTTTAGTATTTATCTACAGAGTCTCCTCCTTAGAAGAGTGAAGAATTATAAAAGCGGGACAAGAGTTGGCAAAAAGAGGTTAGGATTCTGATCCAAAGCCACTTGGAACCTTAGTCATCCTCAATCGCTCTGTGATATTAAATGTGATGTGATAAGAGAGAGTTAACTAAGTTCCTTATTGCTGTGACTCATTGCTAAGTTACACTTCTTGCTGTGATTAGTGTCACGAAAATCCTAAATTTCATAATTGTGATTCTTTCAGAAAAGGAATGTTTGTCCACGTGTGTTCAGAACATGCAGCAGTCTGATGACCTTTCTCCCCTAGAAATAGTTGAGATGTTTGCTGGGCTTTCTTGTTTTCTCAAAGACTCCAGTGATGTATCGCAGACGTTATTGGATGATTTTAGGATATGGCAAGGGTACAACTTCCTCTGTGACCTCCTCCTCAGGTATGCAAAAGTGCTTGAAGGAATACAACAGATCACCAATCTTTTTCTGAAAAGATTTCTTAATAAAGAATTGATGAATAGGTTTGAAGAAATAAGTGGTTATAGGTTATTATGAAATTAAGATACTAGAACCAAACCTAAAATTGTTATTCTCACCATTTATGAAAGTACATTGTTTAACTTATTCACTGATACTGTTATTACTAAATGTTTCTTTATGTGCTAAGAAAGCAGATGCTTAAAAACAACTGATACTAAGTATTTACAAAGAATTCAGAAAATAAATTTTGCCTGCAACTACTGATTTTTGGGTTTGGTTGGATTTTATTTTTGTTTTGTTTTTGTCTAGAGACACAGTTTATTGATGGGCTTGGCAGTAATTGGTTAACAGTTGGACTTGATGACCTTAAAGGCTTTTTCCAACCTAAACAATTTTATGACTGTTTTGTTTTAACATCCTGTCATAATGGAAAATCATGTACATAGATGTGGTGCAGACTACTTAGTATTGAAGAGACATTTTTGTACGTAAGCTGTAATAGCAGAGTGCTGGAGAGAGCTCTCACGTTACTTGAGAATCAGTGTATGTATGCATTTTTTTATTTGTGTTTTCATTAAAGGTATGCTAACATCCTAATGCATCACATTATGGTAATGAAAATGCCTACCCAAACAAAAATTGGATGTATGATCCACCTTCTTTCCATGGAAGAAATTTCATTCTTTCTCAGTATGCTGCATTATTTGTATCAAATCCATGGTCTATGTTGCTTTGTTTGGATATGCAGTTTCCTGAAGCAGCATGTTTAGCTGTTGAAATAGTTCTTTTACAAATCCAAACTGGGAAATCATGTCTATGAGTGTACACCTTATGAAGTATACTTGGGTCAGAGATGCTTAGAAAACGTGCTATAATGGCCATTAATGAGAAGCATTAATGTTGCTGTCTCCCTTTCAAGCCATTCATTTTTGGGTGTTAGGATGCTAGGTTTTGGCCCCCAAATGTTTGAACTAAATTTTCTACCACATAGCATGATTAGGGGTTTAGGGTTTTCCATTTGTTTTAAATAGATACCAGACATAGACATTGCATTTGAATTTTTGATGATGTAAAAAGAAAATGAGAGTTCTAGGATTTTGAGTCCGTTTTTAGGGTTTGATCTGATGGTGTGTTGCTGGTGGGAAACAGTGGTTGGAATGGGATGTTAGCATTTCTATCCTCATGCATTCCAAGGTAAGGGTCTGTAGTTCTAATAAAATGCTTCATTGTGTGCTTCTGAGTGTTAGGCTTCTACCAAGATAGCATTTCATTAGCATAAAATATTAATTTCTCAAATTGGCAGATATAGTCTAGCAAGTTAATTACAGATTTGTTTAATGACAGACTATCTAGGCATTTTCCTATCCAATAGCTTCATGTTTGTAAGAGGATTTTAAAAGTAATTTTCATGTCTGTGCTGCTTTTTAGCAGCCTATTGAGTTCAAGGAAGGATTTACAAAGTGAATTTCTACAGCAAATAAATGTATGCTGTCATAAATATAACATTTGACTGACTTAATGGTATGAAATGTGAACAGAGAACATGTGAAATACGGCAGGAACAGGACAATGACAGTGTGATCTCTAAATTAATGGAGCAAAATAGAAGAGATATCTTATTAAAGTGATCTGAGTTGAAATAAACTAGTGTTGCTAACTCGATCCATTGTATCTTCTTTAGATTAGAACAAGCAAAAGAAGCTGAATCCAAGGATGCTTTGAAGGACTTAGTTAATTTGATAACTTCCTTAACAACGTATGGTGTCAATGAATTAAAGCCAGCTGGTGTTACCACTGGAGTACCTTTCCTACTACCTGGATTTGCAGTCCCACAGCCTGCAGGCAAAGGTTAGTAATACTGAGAAGCTTTGTATTACACAAACCATTTGCAATTGAGTCTAGGTTCTTTTGTAAGATTGCAGATCAAACACTTAGTTCTGTTGGTCTCAAAGGTTATATTTTGTGGTTGGTACCCAAAGAAGAAAGTGCAGGGCTTTTGTCTCTGAGTACTAAAGGCTGAGTCAAACATCTCTCACTGCAAAGCTGACAGTTTCTATGTGGCCATTGTAAGAGATTATCATAATGGAGACATGCAGTGGTTTGATTTATGGTGTTTTAAGCTGCTCTTACTAAACTGATGTGAAAGGCTGATTGATGTGCTGGTTTGATTTTTATTTTTTTATTTTTTATAATTTAAGTTATTATTTTTATTCCTCCCCTCGCCCTCCATCTGCTTTCTGTTAGCTTTTGTCACCTTAGGCAAGTGTAACTTACAAGCTGAAATCTGTTGTTTTGTCATCAGTGTTCACAGTGTGGCGAAATATGTGGTGTGCTTGCAACCACAGTCAATTATGATATGGAGATAAAGTTGCAGAAGTCTGAGGGGAAAAGGAGTTTTGTAAAAAAACCCTTATTTTTCATGTCCTGTGTATAAACTTAAATTTCAAGTAAGTCTTGTATGTAACTAAGGAGTTTGGAATTTAATAGTGATTGTGGAGCTAATTTTATTACTTGGACTTTTAAAGGGATTTAGTAATACCAGGTCTATAAGAAAAATTCTTGTAATAGGTTTATGTTTATAGATTTATAGGCTAATGGTTTTGCTTTCACTGTTTCTCTTGTATATCTAGGTTCCTTGGACAATGACTTCCTTTCTCTTGTACTGAGAGAGTTCTTTGTTCACGGGAATTGTTTTCCCTTTGCACTAAATAGAGAAAAAAGGTCATAGTCCCACTCAAAGCTGAATTTCTCCATGTTTTGATAATATACTTACTTTTGCTTAAGCTAATCAGCTTTTCCAGTTCAAAAGAATGAGAGAACCATGGACTATTGCAATCTCCAAAGGAATTCTTCTATTTAATTTTCTTGTATTTGTCACAGCATCTCTCAGTTCCTTTTACCTGCTTTTTGTTACGTTGGCAAGTTTTTTTATGAAGACCTTATTAGCTCATTTTCCTAATTGCTTCTATTTAAATCCTTTTAGTTCTTTGAATTCCAAAGAGCTGGTTAAGATTTGGGTTCTTCAGGGGTCCTCGCAATACTCAAAGATAATTTGTTAATCTGCTTGATTAACAACTGTTAATATCAAATTAGAATATAAATAGTTGTTGCCATCACTACCCATATTCCTGTAACATTTAATAAGCTCTAAATCCCTTTTTTAACATTCTTGACTGTAAAGAAAGCGTGTAAAAAATGTCCTTTTAGGAACAACTGTGTGACTTAAATTGGACAACTTAGTTTATAAATAGTGAAGAGAGTAGCATTCCGCAGAGCATATGTACTGAATGAGGATTCTTTGTTTATGAAAGGGTTTTTAAATCAGGTTAACAGTTTGCTCACAGCTTGTTTGAAAATAAGATTTTATTTTTAGAGAATCCTAAATGCTTTGTTTGGAATGTTTCAAGTTCTTATTCTTGATTGTTAATTTTTTAAAAATAATTTTTTACCAGTAGTTGTTTTTGACATCATGGGATTTGTCCACTGTGACTTCTTGTAGTGTTCCTACAGAAGTTAAAAAAGTTGGCTTTGGGGCATTTCTTTGGTAGAATAATATCTGCCCATGGAAAAATCTGTGGGCCACAGAGAACACTCGTGAATGATGCATTCTTTGGCTAAATGAATGAGGTTTCAATTTGAAAGTACTTATAAGAAGAAATTTGACCGAGCTTTTAAAGAGGTGTGCTAATATTATAGCTACCTTATACTTTACAACTCTTTCCGTTTAATTCCCTAATTGTTAACTGTACTGGACCCTGTCAAAGCTTTCCTATTCTCAGGCCTGATTCCCAAAGCTAGACCTGTGTCACCTTTCGATGCTGGTATGGGTGTTCATGCCATTTATTCCAGGCCTGAGACAAAGCAGCCTCTTTATGGAAGGAAGGTGACTGCTGGCCGTACACTGCTGTGTGGAGTTTCTCTATATGAAGCTTTGGCCTCTCACAGGCAATTGCCAAAGATTGGAAGCAAAAAGATAATTTGGAGGCCATACACGCTGTATAAATTTGAACCTGGCTGATGAGCATTTGTCATTGCTTACTGCTCTGTTGAGTGAGGGGGTATGAATGGCTGTTATTCTAAACTTAACCTGCCAAACACTTGTAAGAGACAGAGTTATATTCTGCGTTATGGAATATAGAACATGTTACTGTTGCTATAATGAGTTTTCTTATGGCCTGGGTGGTTGACAGGCAGGCTTTGTTTTGTCTCTAGAACTGTATCATTTTGTGCATTTTAACAATAGGTCAGCTTGCTTACCTATTTTAAAGAAATGATCTTTCCCTTACCTGCCTACATAAACATTTTCAAGGAGGAAAATGCCATCTTAATGTACAGTAGGTTGCAGGATTTGCACTGCAAGTGATTGTGCAAAGGCTTTTTTGAAAGAGTCAGTTCTAATAAAAACTTTTATTATACTTGACATACTGTTATTTTATTCACACTTATTAAAATGCATGGATCATTATTAAGTGTACTCATTGCTTATGACGACTAAGAACTTTCTGTTTCCTTTTTCTTCCCATCCCACTTTGTTTCCTGATTTAGGTCATAGTGTGAGGAATATTCAAGCCTTTTCAGTCCTCCAGAATGCATTTTTGAGAGCAAAAACCAGCTATCTAGCACAAATCATCCTTGATGCCATCACAAATATTTATATGGCCGACAACGCCAACTACTTCATTTTGGAATCGCAGCACACCTTGTCTCAGTTTGCAGAGAAAATTCCCAAACTTCCAGAAGTGCAGACCAAATACTTTGAAATGCTGGAATTTGTTGTCTTCAGTTTGAATTACATACCCTGTAAAGAACTAATCAGTGTGAGCATCCTTTTAAAATCCAGCGCTTCTTTTCAGTGTAGCATCATTGCCATGAAGACACTCCTTAAGTTCACCCGTCATGACTACATCTTTAAGGATGTCTTCAGGGAAGTGGGACTTCTGGAGGTGATGGTAAATCTTCTTCATAAATATGCAGCTCTTCTGAAAGATCCCACTCAGGCCGTGACTGATCAAGGTAGTGTGTACTCTTCTATTTTACTAATAAGTATCTCTTTTATTGACTGGAAATGGTGGAGGCTAGCACTTAAGAGGAGGAAGGAGGGAGTCTAAATATGTATCTCAAGGGCTGAGTTCTGCTGGGGGCTGCTGTGCCATCTTAAAAGCTCATTGGAATTGCTTCTCTCTTAAAGTCTTGCGAGAATCATAGAATCATGGAATAGTTAGAGTTGGAAGGGACCTTAAGATCATCAAGTTCCAGCTGCCCATGCATGGGCAGGAACACCTCACACTAAACCATGCCACCCAAGGCTCTGTCCAACCCAGCCTTGAACACCACCATGGATGGAGCATTCACAACTTCCTTGGGCAACCCATTCCAGTGCCTCACCACCCGCACAGTAAAGAGAAGCTCAAGGCAAGCTCCAATGAAAGATTCTGTATGAATATAAAATCGTAGGAGTTCATATTTTCTTTTTTAAATGTTGTGTTTGGGTTTTTTTTTACTGTATATGCTTAATATTTGTTACTTAACATGAAAAGAGCAAGTGAAGGAGCAATACATACATGGTATTGATACTCTTCTTTATAAAATGTACTTGTGCGCTTCATTGTGTTTAGCCCTAGCTTTGAAAAAATACTATAAAGTGTGTATCTGAGCTCTTATTAGGAGTATGTATTCAAGTTTGCAGACTTTTTTTAGAAGTTGGGTCTACAATTTTCTAAAAGTGTTTGTAAACCAAGAAAAGTTTTGAAAAAATTAGTTATCCTCAGAATCGAACATCTCTGAGGCTACATAGCTGCTAAGCCTGCAAAGCAGGTGCTGCCAAGTGCCCTGTATGCATACATACACACACACACACACACACACAGAGAATTATTTTTTACATTCTTTATTCAGATTGCAGTCAAGTTAGTGTGCATCATGACACTTATTTTTTTAATTGTAGTTGTTGGATGTTTCACCTGGTTTTATCATCTGAAGCTTCATTAGTGAGTGGTAGCAGTTGACTTCAGAGTTAGAAAGCTTTGTTGCCAGCAACCCCATTGAAAAAAACATCAATTCTCACTTAAAATTAATGGACCAAGTTGTCATCTGATTGGAGTGCTAGCTGGTGCACGTGCCCTTGTGTTGTGGCTTGCTTCTTATTAAAGTAATTAAAAAGAAAAAGTTACTCTGTGTTTAAGATGCAACTTGCAGTGTTGGTGCGTCTGTTACACCTGTTGAATCATCAGCACATTTACTGTAATTATGTGAATGCAGTTTTGTGCTTTTGTGTGGAATTTCACTTCTCAAGTACTAAATGCTGAACAAGAAGAGATCCTGTTAAGCCTTCAAAGATGGTATGTTTTTCTGGCTTCAAGAAAACAGTTGGGGATGTGAAACCACATAGAGCTGCAGCGTCAGACACTGAGCTCCCGGTGCTCAGAAGCTTCTGTTTAAATTCTTTTCTTTGAATTGTTTGAAAAGTTAGTTCATATAGTTAAGGTTTCCCAGGAACACATGTGTAGACTAAATCTTAATTTGCTTTGGAATATGGTTAGGCTGCATGTTCTTTGGGGAAGCAAATTAAATGAAGGTTTTTGTGAAAAGTATCAAGAAGCATCTTAGAAAAGAGTGATTTTAATCATTGCTTTGGCTTCTGAAATTATTTTCAGTGGATCCAAGAAACAGTTCATTTGAGGACCAAAAGCAGCTGGCTTTATTGGTTATGGAGACCTTGACAGTACTACTTCAAGGATCAAACACAAATGCAGGTGAGTAGAGAGACTGCTGTAAAATTATTTATAAAAAGTAACTTTTGCCTGAAAGCAAAGTAGTCCTGACTTTCTGTCTTCAGGCAAGTAGGCAAACACACTGAAATACACTTTTTCTCTTGCCAGATTTTTCCAGAAAAGAGAATAGGCAGCATAAACTAGAGTGCCTAAAATAAAGGAGTATAAGATAGTGTTCCTTTTTAACTTGAGTTTCTTTGCTATTGTTCACTTGAATGCAACCACCACACCCCATCACCCTTCAACAATACTATAGTAATTTGTAGTAGGGCTTGTAATACAGGTAGTATATTGAAAAATTTAAGCATATAATTAGACATGTAGTTTGCTGTTGACAATGTCATATCTATTTAAATGTGATTAATAATGCTTGGTCTTTAATGAAAGATGGATTTCCACTTTTAAAGGCATATTCCCAGTGAGTATGTCTAAATAGGGCTCTGTTATGAGTGTCCTTTTCTAAATCAAGCAGGTTTATATTACGCTTCATTAGCCAAGAATTAGTGACATTGAAATAGACAGTGTGTGTATCTTATATTGGTAAAAGCTGTCTCTGAGAGCTTGAAATAACACATTGAGAAAGGATGATAACTATTTTTAAATCCTTTTTGTCTGTTCCATTAGACAAAGGCCTTGGAGGCCATGAAACATCCTTATTTGTGCAGGAGGTTTTTTTTCCTTTTTTTCAGTTCTGACTGGTGTTTTCTCACTTCTAGGTTTTTGGGTTTGTTTTTTTTTGTTTTGTTTTGTTTTTTTTCATTTAAGTAGGAGAAGCTACTGTCTGAGAAATGCTTTAAGAATGAAGTCCTGAAAATTGTCCAGCTTGGTTGACAGCTCACTCTTTAAACATTAGTTCCTGGCCTAACGACATAAAGCTTGTAATTTTTAATTTTTTTTTTCTTTTCTGGTTTTGCCTGGGCAAATTTTTCTATTTAAATTGAGGCCCAGTGTTGGAGTTGTCTGTGCCATTTCACTGTTGTGCTTGTTTTCAAATTCTGTTTTGTTTCAGCTTGTGGTTTCAAACCACTTTCAAAGATGGCTTTTGAATTCTGCCTACTGAGCGTTTACAACGTTTGTGAGCTTGGCTCTGTCCATGTACTTAATAATTAAGTTCTTCATTCCATCAGGAAACACGTTATGGCACTCAAGATAAACCCCAGTTGCATACCCTTAGTCAAAACAGAAAGGCATTGCAGCAAAGCAGAGGTTACTCCAAGCTGATGTTTCAATTATTTATACATTCAGTCTGTCATGACTGCATTTTGACTATTTTGTCAAGTTGCTTCTAAGAAAGCTGTAGATGACACTGCCAGAAGCTTTGCTGAAGTGAGATGTGTTTCCTTTCTCACTTCCCTTTTGTTCACGGAGCTACGTCTCCTGTCAATGGAAAGGAAAAAATGCATGATCTTTGATTTACTAGATGAATCTCTTCAGTGATAAACGAAGAAGTCAGTGAATTAGGCTGAAATAAGGAGGTTTCAGAGGGGAGTTGTCATAGATTACAGATGAATTGTTGTAATCAGTTTTGGTTTTGGCGTGAAGGTACGTGTGGAGGTTTTCATATAAGGAGAAATTGGGAAAAAAAATACCAAACTCAAACAAAAAACCCTCAGGATTGTTTGATTTCTAAGGATGAATAAGATGTGGTGGTATATGATGGTAGCATCTCTGAAGGACTGGAACTACCTCATGTTTTAGAAGCAGCAGGTATTTGTCCATAAGACTGGACTATATGTACCTGTGTGGTATAAGGATCTGTGGTACCTGAGCCTTGCTCCTGTGAGGTATGGATTGTGATCTGAACTCACCTGACTTGTGAGAAATCCTTGGCTGCTATTAAATGGTAAGAAGCTTGAAGCAGCCATCAGTAGCTCATTGCTACTTCTCACTGCCAAGTTAATCTCTGAGTATCCACCAGAAAAACACAGAGGGTAGTGTAAAATGCATCACAACTCTGGGATGATACCACAGATGTTGTTTCTGGGGACTCCTGGGAAGTTCAAGGGCCTCATTTCATCAGTAGCTCTCCAGGTTGAGGAGTGTGACAGAGCCGTACAGGAGGAGTTAAGAAACCATTTCTCAAAGATGTTGTGTTTGCTGTCTGTGCAGCATAACTGGGATGTGAGCCCAGTGGCACTCTCTCCAGAAGCCAGCAGAGGTTTTAGGTCATCACAGAGGCATAAATAGGCATTGTGCAGAACTGCAGTGATTCATACCACACTCAAAGCTTGGTTTCTGATCTTAAACTGGTATCTGGTTTTCTGAATATTGCTTAACTGATAAGCAAATTTCAAAGAAGAAATTTGGGTGTCCAGACCAAGACAAGTGCCACTGGGTAGTTCGGAATCTAGACTGAGAGTGGGAGAAGCATAAAATGTTACCTCTGTCTCTCTGAAAATAGGAGACCGGACCCCTAAGGAAATGCACTTTGCCTGTGAAGGGATACAACCAATTTAATTGTCTCAGGGTCTGAAGCCTCTCCTTTTGTCTTGCCTAAGTCCATATCTCATCCAAAGAATGTCAGAGAAAGCAGGAGGCAG
This sequence comes from Coracopsis vasa, assembly GCA_026283785.1. NCBI lineage: Eukaryota > Metazoa > Chordata > Aves > Psittaciformes > Psittacidae > Coracopsis > Coracopsis vasa. Next base: position 7,046 of record JANHGB010000621.1, on the reverse strand, counting down.
GAAATTGAAAATGAATAGTGAGACTAAGCTTTGTGTGTGTACATTAGAGAGAATAAGCATTGTCCTGACAAGGTTGTTAATCCCGAACTTGGTCATTTAAACTGCTCTTTTGTTTATGGTCACAAGGAAAATGACTCCTTTGATGCAGTAATGCAATATTGATCCATTATCCTACTCTATTTTAATCTTCAGTAATTAACATAGGTGCTACATTAACGATTAACCATTAATTTAGGTGCTGATACTACTAAAAATATTATATGTACCATATACTAGTTTGGTTTTTATGATGTTTTCAGAATCAATTTTCATTTAATTTTCAGTTAATATTGCACATCTGTTCTTCTAAGTATCCAGTTAGCTTGAGAACTATTATTTTACGTAAGCTTTATTTCTATAAAGGCAGGTCTTGCCAATAGAAAACTGCAGAATCTAATGCATCTTGTGGATAGACCCACTCACTTCTCAACCAGTACTCCTAGTTTTCTCATCTTGTCCAGAAGCAGTCTAGTTATGTTTTTGGCAATGAACTAAATTTAGTAAAAGCATTATCCTTAACTAAACCAGCATGTAGTCTTCACTAAAGGTGGAGGGTTTCATGTTTTTCTTTATTTTGTCCTGTGACTCTCTGAGCTCTAACATGCAAAGAATAACTACTGTTGGAGTAGCAGAATTAAAGTAAATTCTTGGAACTGATTTGTATCCTTGTACTCAGTACCTTTAGTGAAAAATATTGTCAGAAGAATATCTTTCAAGTTCTATTCTTGTTTGTGGTAGGAGAGGAAAAATAGTTGTAAGTCCTTAAGCATCCATAGGTCTAAACCTCTGCCATTCAACCTGTAAAAGTTAAAATAAACACCTTTCATGTTTTATTGTCATTATTTGTTACTGATTGTATTTTTTATACTTCTGATGTGCTTATCCTCACCCCTCTCTTTCTGACTAGGTATTTTCAGGGAGTTTGGTGGTGCAAGATGTGTGCATAACATAGTAAAGTATCCTCAGTGCCGACAGCATGCCCTGATGATCATCCAGCAGTTGGTGTTATCACCTAGTGGAGAAGATGATATGGGCACTTTGTTGGGACTGATGCACTCGGCTCCACCTACAGAACTGCAGCTGAAAACGGACATTTTAAGGGTAAATGAAGTAGAGCTGATGACTCTTTCTCCATAGCCACTGTTCTAAAAAAAGGAAACACTGAGAAGGGCATTGGATTGCATGGATGGTGTTTAGCTACTGAATGTGGATTGTCTCTGGAGCTGAAATTTGGTGCATGGTTATTTTCTTCCATCTGTCCATGGCAGGTTTCAGAATCAGAGATGAAGGCTAGCAAGTGAGTATGTGTGTTTAGCATCATCACTTGTAATCAGCCTCAGTGGATAGGAAGTGAGGTTCTACAGTTATGATAATAATCCCTAGTGGAGAATTATTTAGTTAAAAAAAAAAGAGAATATGTGAGGGGGCGAGAAAACAACCATGTAACACATAAATTGATTTTCAATGCAGGCTTGCATTGCATTTTCCTGTGGCAGGATTACTTTATTTTACTAATTTGCTATTTCTAAATGTTGAATTAGTTTATGTAAATGTAAGTTGTAATGACCACAGCAGAAGATAAAGCCAAAGAACTTTCTTGCTTCAGCAAAACAGTGGAAGTTGAGAAAGTAAGGCTGTGTGTGGAGAAGGGAGAAGACTATCATCTATATTCCGTCATATAAGGTCTTTTGGCTGCTAATCTAGACCCACAAATTCTTCTCAGAATAGCGAATGTTATTTTTGTAAATTGACATACTCTTATTTTAGGGTAAAAAAAGTTGAAGCAAGTAGCATTAAGTAAATGAGTCTTTTGGAGAGAATTCTGAGACATCTAAGTTCATCTCTGTTCAAAGGAGCTGTAATATTTCTCTGGCAGATGAGTAACTTAATATTATTCCAAAAGACAGAAAGGAAAGTATTACAATGATTCATTTGACATGTTTTGTCTCTCAAGGTCTTCAGGGTTTTTTTGAGCATGTCTCATTCATGGTACTTTAGGGGAGAGAGAGAGAATATTGCAGCTCCCCAGCAGATTCAGTATCCAAAGTCAGGTTTCTGTCCTTCATCTGACCTGTTTTATTTGCCTTCCATTGGTGCTGTTTTCAGAAGTTTTGGTTATGGGACTGACAACCCAGAATAGTGCAGTGATGTGTCTCTTACTGTTTATCCAGGTTTGACAGGAAATGAGATACTGCCTTCAAAGGAATGATAGTCTCACTGTTTTGCTACCCATCTTCTGAGTACTTAAATAAACCCAAACATGATTCCGAAGAAGTAAACTCCTGGGGATGGAAGATGCCCCCTAGCCTATTTTTCTTTATCAGTAATGTTTTTCTGCTGTTTGTGTGCTTCATGTAGAGAGACTTTTTATTCTATATTCCATATTCTCATGTGGGTCAAACTTCCCATGACGGCTGTTTTTTTGTTTGGTTTTGATTGGGTGGATAGGCTTCCCGCTCCCTGAATTCACAGATAAATTAGTGTTATCCGCTAGTACCTAGATTCATGCAGTTTCTGCTGTTTATACTGTGGCTTTGTATTTGTTCAGCCAGTAAGGTTTTATCCATTTTTGTTTCTCTCAGTCTTATTTTTAAAGAGCAACTCCTACAATCAAGTTTCATTCAATTCAGAGATTTATGGGTTTCATTATAGAGGAAGGGTTAAAACTAAGGGGGGTGTTCTTTTGCTAGCTCTTTGCTGACGTTTTTATGTTTGAGTGTTGTTGTGGCCTTGTGGCTGCTAGGTGCTTATGCATTGTAGATGTCTGGGAGACCTGTGTTAAGATACTCCAAGGCTTAGATTTGTCATTGCTACAGGCAGTTGTTCGCCCACCCTATTTGAAATTGTTTGTGAAGTATGATAGCAGAGTAGATTCCTTTCCAACAGTTATATTCTCTGCCTTGTCACTAAGGGAATTACCTGGGGATTTTTGGTTCCATTCTAGGCTTTGTCAAGTCTTTTCTGTTGGCAGGTTTATTTATCCCTTTAATTTCTTATTTCTAAATTAGAGGCAGTGCTTTTTATTTTGTGAGAACTTGAGGATGGGGACTCTTGCAGTAGACAGTTGATCTTTGAAGACTTCAAGCATTACCAAATTATGACCAATGACATGAGGATTTTCCTAGCATATCAAACAGAAATATTTTTACCTTTTTGCAAGCTGTTTGTAATGCTGCTGCTTTATTTTTTTTGTTCCTTCTTCTTCATTTTGATTGTTTGTTTTGTCCATAGGCCCTACTCTCGGTACTGAGAGAAAGTCACCGCACAAGAACTGTTTTTAGAAAAGTTGGTGGATTTGTGTATGTCACATCTTTACTCGTTGCTATGGAAAGGTCTTTGTGCTCACCACCTAAGAATGGCTGGGAGAAAGTAAACCAGAATCAAGTGTTTGAACTGCTTCACACTGTGTTCTGCACATTGACTGCAGCAATGCGCTACGAGCCAGCCAACTCTCATTTCTTCAAAACAGAGATCCAGTATGAAAAACTGGCAGATGCTGTTCGATTACTTGGCTGCTTCTCAGACTTAAGAAAAATAAGTCCCTTGAATGTCTTCCCTTCAAATACACAACTGTTTCAAAGACTTTTGGAGGATGACCTAATATCCCTGGATTCTGTGTCACCTACACTAAGACACTGCAGCAAACTTTTTATTTACCTCTACAAGGTAGCAACAGACTCTTTTGACAGGTATGAACTTTGCTTCTCTCACCTCTTTCTTTTTTTCTGTCTTCCTGCCCTTCCTCTTGCCTCGCCCTGATGTTCCCCAAAGTATTTTTCTTCAAATACGTTCATTGCAAGCTTTTGTATTTCCATGTTAATGTATTTCTTTGTTCATTCACTCCAGCGAGAGGAATATAAGGTGTCAACATCTGATCAAATATTGACTTAGCTTGCTTGCATTCTCCAGGGTATGCAGTGTTCTCTCTGATGTTGAATGTTTTCATCATGGCAGCAATTAAGACAGATGTCAGTTTATTATATATGATGTCTTGAAGCAACCTGTTGGTTGATAGGCAGAATGTCTGGTTGCTTTATGATACGGACCTACTAGATTTTTATGCTTTTATTAAGTCAAACGAAAAATTGGTTGTTGAACCTCACACCTTAACTTCATGTTTCCTTTTATATGGGACTTTAAAGTAAGAAATTAGATAATATCATGATGGATTTAAAATCATAGAATCATTTATGTTGGAAAAGACACTTAAAATCATTGAATCCAACTGTAAACCCAGCACTGCCAAGTCCACCACTAAACCGTGCCCCTAAGTGCCACAGCTACGCATCTTTTGCATACCTCCAAGGATGGCTTCTCCACCACTTCCCTAGGCAGCCTATTCCAGTGCTTGACATTCATTTCCCTGAAGAAATTTTTCCTACTATCCAACCAAAACCTCCCCTGGCACAACTTGAGGCCATTTCCTCTTGTCCAATTGTGTTTTATCTGTGAGAAGAGACCAACACCCACCTTGCTACAACCTCTGTTCAGATAGCTGTAGAGAGTGCTAAGTTCTCTTCCTCAGCCTCCTTTTCTCCTTACTAAACGCACATAGACTGAACGTTTTGATGGATTGGCACATTCTTTAAAGTTCTGGCTAGTCTGTAACTGGGAGACACTCACAGAGTTAAACAACTACAATTTAAGTTATACTTGAGATTTGAAATGAACAGTAATGTGTGTCTTAAAGTTGACTCAAAATGACAACAAAACTTATTAAAGTATGCATTGAAAATTCATTCCAAAAAAATTGAAAATTCATTCAAAATTACAACAAAACTTATTAAAGTATGCATTGAAAATTGCCTTGTCTTGCAGTAGTTCTTTCCCAGAATTTGGAGTACCAAACGGTAAAACACAGACCTAAGCTTCATCTCTGGGACCTTGGAGCTTCTGCACCCCGGCTATTTAATGCATGTGACACTGTTTTAATAAGATGGGCCACCCAGCTAGGGTCTGATTTTTCCAAGCGTTGTCTCTGTATGTTGAGATATTGATAAAGCTGCCAGTTGATCAGGCTTCTTAAGCTACGTGACTAGTAAAACACAGACTTCATGGGTTTGTTAATGAACATTTTGCCAACAAAGCAGCAAATCTTAATGCTTTTCTCTTGTTTAAAAAGCCAACCAACCAAAAAAACCTGCAAACCACACCCTCAAAAAAAACCAAACAAAACCCCTCCAAAACAAACAAAATCCAAGCACAGAAATCAATTTAATTGGTAGAATTTTAAAGTATTATTTAAGCATTCAGATAGGGAAAGGAAAATGTGTATTAAGAATGCATTGTACATACTATGTAACAGTGACTAACTGGAGTATGAGGAATCAATGGGGTAAGTAAATCCCATGGTGGTGTTGTATAAGATAATTTTTTAAGTTCCTTCTTTTTTTTTTCCTCTCGTCTTCAATAACTGCATCCTGCCTTTTTTCTCAGAGTTTTTGATCATCATTTTTAAGTTTACATTGATTTTATTTCTTACCCATGTTAGTTACATGGTAACTAACTGTTAATTTACTGAGGCTTTATTTTCTCCTTTCAATTTTCGCTGTTTGACATTAGAAGATGTTCTGTTTTGTGAGTGTGATCATATCAATAAACCTTTGCAGAGTAATGAACAAGCACTGCAGCATCATGGCTTGAAACAAATACACGCTTTGCATGCCTGTGTGTTTACCTGGTGCGTGTCATTCAGCACTGTCCTTTGTCGCCTGTGTTGTTTCTGAAGAATGGATCCCTGTAATGATTTTTTTGGTGCTTTGGTAAAACTAACAAGCTTATGGCCTCTGGTTTCTTCTCTAACCTTTCTGTCCTACCCCTGTCTGTTTTGTCTGTAGTCGTGCAGAACAGATCCCTCCTTGCCTGACAAATGAGACTTCTCTCCCCTCTCCCTGGGGTACGCCAGCTTTGTCCAGGAAAAGGTACCGACCCTTCAAAGAGAAGTTGATCTTACTTCTGCTTTCTCTCTCACTGTTGCGTTTCTTGGTTTGTGCTTTCTCTTTCTTTCTTCTCAAGCTGCTATTTTTCCTGAAGTGTGCTTTTTCACTTGTGTATTTACTGGATAAAATAAATGTAAAGGTGTATTTCATAGTGAATCCTAGGTAGTGATGCTAACGGGTAAGATTAGAGGTGTCTCCAGACTCCTGAAGCACTCACACTTAAGTTCGTGATTCAAAACCGAATAAGGTCTAGTATAAGAAATGATCTAAGGGATGTATAAATGGCACTCTCAGGAGCAGTTCAAAGAAATTCAGACTGTGCTAGCAGATCAAGTAATACAGCAGGATTTCTTTTTGCTTGAGTAATTTTTCAAGAAAAGGTACTTTCAGTAGGAAGGTGAATGGCTTGGGAAGGTGCTCATTTGTTAGTAATTGCAAAGAATTAAAAATAGAGAATGAACCTGTCAGTACTTGAATACCAAATGATGTAGAGGCATGCTAAATTAAAAGGCTTGGAAAGAGAGCACAAATGGCACAATTCAGAAATCCTAGTATCCACTTTCCTTACCAAGCTACTATCTTTTTTTTTTTTTTGCATCCTAATGTGTGATATTTTTTTTTCTTTAAAAACAAACAGAAAAGTTTACTGATCCAGCTACAATGTGACTTACAGGCCTGTGCAAATGATGAAAAGGAGATTTTTCCTGGAGCCTGTAGGGAAGGGGGCAGCCGTTCGTTATCTGAAGATGCAGGTTAGGCAGGCATTTGCTTTTGAAAGCTAAAACATTTGGAAGACTGTGGGTTATCTGAGGTATAGGTGCCATGTGTGGAAAATACAGTCATTCTCTGACTGTTTTCTGTGGAGGCTTTTTACAGCTTCATTCACAATATTAACCTCTAGCATTATGGATTGCTCTTTCCTTTACTACATTTTGCTGTTCTCCCAGGGGTAACTAGCATGGCTGCTCAGGTTCACCTAAAAGGACATGGGACTGTTGGAACAAGTCCAGAGGAGGGCCACGAGGATGATCAGGGGACTGGAGCACCTCCCGTATGAAGACAGGCTGA
>JANHGB010000607.1:4428-20244 GCA_026283785.1 Coracopsis vasa | reverse complement strand
GAGCAGAGTTATACCACGGTAGCTTGAGCAGTCTGACTTTACACCTTTTTTCTTATACAGGGTGATGATGATTGCGTTTACTCACCTTACATTATCATTAAGCTAATGAGTTGTAAGCCAAACAGATTTCCTACAAGATGGGTCATTGCCTTGACAATGTATTTCAGATGTTAACACAAAGAAACCAAAGTTTACAAACACACAGTAGATATGGAAGTCTGAACTGGAGGTTACAGACTTCAAAATTCATATAGCAGCTAATAAAAAGAAGAAATTGGTGTACTGAAGAGTAGGCACACTGCTTCTTTGTACTGCGTAGGAGAGGTATTATTGAAAAGGTTTCCCCACAAGTAACATCCCTTTCACTGCATGTTTCTTGTCTACCCAAAGTACAAAATTTAAGAACAAGACTACTGGATTTTCTACTAGATTACTTATTTCAGCTGGGCAGAAATATTAAACAACTGCTACCATTTCACTTCAAAAACTGCCAGAGTCCTAGGTTGGACCTGTTTTTTCCATTTCAATTGGTCAACTGAGGTACTACATGTTAAAATTAATTAGTTTAATAGATGTAAATGAAAAAAAAAAAAAGTGCATTCCCTCCCTAAAAGGAAGTAACCATTTTGACAAGCTAATTGTGCACTTAACTCATATTGCCATCTCTCTCTTGGCAGGCTGAGCACCAAACATGAATATTCAAATGTACAGAAAAATTTTGAATTGGATAGGGCTTTCTCTGAAATGGAAAAAAACCCTTTCAAGTCTTTGTCAAGGCATCCAAGATTCCTTAAAAGGAACTAAAATTTGGAAATAAAACCTAATATGCACAGAATCTCATAATCACAGACATAACAATAGAGGTTATGCAGCAGATCAGAGCTCAGAGGAGGCAACACACCAGTAGTTCATTTAAACCCATATTTACTTTATTGGCATCTTGGAGTAGAACCCTCTTTACACCAGGATGTGACCTACTGCTTTTAAATACTGGATTGAACAATTTTTACCTCTTAGTAAGTTAAAAAAATATTTCCAATTTGCTTTCCTGCTCCCATGCCAGGAGGTTGCTGTTCCTTGACCCTCTAGAATCCAGATCAGTAACACACATAGAACTGTCAAAAATGAGTGAGAAGCTTGCAACATAAAGTATCAGAGAGCTGTGTTCACTGTGCTTGCTAGAATGATGCCACATAATTTATATACCCACAGTGATATACCATAAAGCTGATAAAAAGCTCCAGCTTCTCCTTTTATATATCACTATTTTATAAAGAGGGAATTCAAAGCCAACTTCTCTCCATATACTGGAATGAATAATTATATTTTACTGATTAGTTCTGATCCCAATATTAAAAGTAAGACTTACTATTTGGAGTTATTTAATACTTAATGAAAGTATTTCATCCTGGCAAACAGAAGCATTAGTTGTATTGGGGGTTTTGTTGGCAGTGATTATTGAATTTTGTTATATATACAGTTGTCAGGGTAACATTAGCTGAGAGTAATTGCGAGACTTTGTTTATTCATGACTGTGAAGCTGTAATGAGAATTTGGAATAGGTGTTCCATGTGCAATATATCTGCATGCATCACTGCCTTTTCTCTCAGGCTGATTCTACATTATTGTACTCACACTTGTTTGGAAGAAGAGTGCTCTCCATAAGGACACATAAGAAAAAAAACAAAGCAAAGTAAACAAAAAAAAACCACAAACAAATCAACAACACCACTAGTTTTAAGGAGCCAAGAAATGTATGCTTTCTAGAGTATAATACAAAACAGGAACAGTCGATGTCTTGATCAATATTCATAATGGGAAATTAAATGCCAGCATTTATTTCTTCACTGAAACCCACGGTTTGTTTGAAAGACATAATTCTCTACCTGCAAACAAATTCTATCCTGATCATATTCTCCTCTTCCCTTGATAAATGGGACTAGGATATTTTGTTTGCACAAAAAGAAAACATCTACTTGAATAATTTGAAAACATCATTTGAAGTGCAGTCACAGGTAAATAGGTTTGTTAGCTGGTGCAGCTACATTGCAGTCAATTTGTATTATGCCACCTGATAAAAGATATTTGAAGACTGTTTCAGAATGATCAAAAGCTGCATCAACTGCCAGCAGAGACTACCTGAGACAGCAGACTAGACACTCTACACTGCTACCCTGGGAATGGGTGCATGCCAGCCTCTGTCAAGGTCAGAAGCATATGTCAAATTTCCTTTCATTTCTGACAGCAAGTCAGGGAAGGATAGTATTGCCAACATTATCCTCAAAAAATAATAAGACAACTTTTCCCAAGCTAGACTGTGGTTAAAAATAAGAAGTGTTGAGGTATGTCTTAGATTTCTACTTTCCGTTCAGATACCGAACCATTCAATATGTCAGTAATTTACTATCTGGAATCACAAAACCTAGCACCTTTACAACACAGTGGAAAAAAAAAACCAAAACACACTGGGTTTATGATAACTACTGCTTCAGTGGTGGAGTTACCCAATGGCTCTAATTTGAGGACTCTGCCTCTGCTGTTAGGCAGCGCAAGTTTCCAGAAATTCATAGTCACAAAAACCACTGAGTCAAAGTTGCCAAATGTTCAAGAACATCTGATGTTTTGTATCATTGGCAGCTTCAAGTTTTAAATAAATGTGACAACTGCAAGAATATAATACACAGAGTTACAATTCAGGCTAAAAGGGAACTCAGGAGGTCTCTAGTATAATCTCCTGCTCAAGTCACAGTCACTATTTGTTTCAGACCAGGTTACTCAGGGTTTTATCCGTTCAGATCTCAGTAACTTCCAAGGATGGTAACTCTACGGCCTCCCTGGACAACCTATTCATATACTCAATGACCCTGCACCAGAGAGTTTCGCAGTTCTGAAGTGATTTTATAAGTGATTTGGGGTTTAAGTCATTATATAACACCAGGATAACATTCAGGTAGATCTACCCAGAAGCTATAATCCAAACTGCCTGGTCATACAGAAATTCATCTGCCACCACTCTTCCTTTATCTACTTATTCCCTTTACAAAACCTTGTGGTAGGAAACTATGTGAATTGCAAAATATTAATGTCAGGGAAACAACAAAATGACGCAGATAATTGTCTGTGGAGCCATACTCCCACCAGGCAGATCCAATATTTTATTTAACATGTTTTCTTTGGAAGAAGAACATGAAAGAACAGCAAGTTTTACCATTTCCCTCAACCATCTCTCTGAACTTACATTGTAGAAATCAAGTAACTTGTTTGCCCTTTGTGCTCCCTTTTCAAAGAAACAGCATTCCTGTGATATTGCTACTAAAACAGTAGGCTGGCAGGTTTAACAAGTTAATGCTTGTATACATGGCTTGGGAGATATCCACGCCCAGGTAGCCCCAACCTGCTTACTATGGTGATAAATACCTGTTACAACCCACACTTAAGTTTTAGAGAAGTACAATCCTCTTGCTACCTGTGAAATTTCCTATGTATTTTGGAAATGTCAATTTTTGTTAATTCTTCCACCCTTTGTTGACTCCAGTCTTAATGTTGCCACTTATACAACCTTGCCTCCCTTTTCCTGTGCTGGCCTGTTTCCTTTTACTGTCCAGCCCTGTGAATGCATTTTTCCAGTGTGGTTTCCTAAGGAAATAAGATATGTGTGAGCAGACTGGCAGTCCAAATCCATTCCTCCTGCCTGGCACCTTTTGATTCCAGTGAAGATCATTAATATCCCCTTTACCAAATTTTACTGAAGTTGTCCAAGTTGCTACAAGTTTTATGAAAAACAAAACAAATTGCCCCCACCCAAAAAAACCCAAAAACAAACCAACAACAACCAACCAAACAAACCAAACCAAAAACAAACAAAAAAACAACCCAGCACAGAACAGTGTTGAAGTTTTGAAAGGCCAGGCTGGAAGGGGCTTTAAGCAACCTGGTCTAGTAGAAGGTGTCCCTTCCCATGGCAGGGGTGCTGGAACTAGATGATCTTGAAGGGCCCTTCCAACCCAAACCATGACACAGGAGAATGAAGAAAGGAAGCTTACAGCAGAAAAGGGAAGGTAGTATGGTGGGAAGGGCAAAGGGTTATTCCACTGAGCCTAGTAAAGGAGTTAGATCCCAACTCTACTTCACCTAAGTTCTGCTGTTTACAAGCAAAAGGTGACACATTCTGTGTTCTCTGACACATTTTCTGCTGAGCCTTTGACTTCTGCCGAGCCTTTGACTTCTGCCATGCCTTCCCTCCCAGTTTTATAACATACATACGTACACTACACTTCCTCTGTCTGCCTCTTGTTCAGTGATCTGATTCTTCATCATTCATCAACATCCATTAGACAAACTCAGTGGTGCAAGACTTTGGTTATCATTATAATGATGCAAGCTCCACTGCATGAAAAACCTGAGAAGCACAATCTGGTTACATCTTGCAAAGTGCTTCCAGCCCTTGAAGAACAGCCTCTTCATATGGGATACTATTTCACATACTGTCAGAGCCCCCTCTATCCTTTGAGCAAGGCCATCCAGTTTTATAGTGCCTGGCTAGTCAGTACTTCATAATTTTAAGATATTCTCTTCTAACAGTATTTATCTGAACTGAGGTGCCAGGAGAAACAGACTTCTATACACTAATACAAACACTAAGAAAAATTGAATCTTCCTGAGGCTGACTGCCAGTGTTTTTCAAGAGAATAAATGGTAACTATTATTAAATATTTCATTGCAATACTTAATCTGATATACAAATGTTAAAAAAAAAAAAACTCAAACTTTTCTGAAGAAGTAGCACATTTGCAGCCATGATTACAGACTTTGCTTTGTTTTATGAAAGCCGCCTGACAATAGTAAGATAAGAGTACCTATCCACTTTCAATCAGATGCCTTGCTGGCAAATAACAGAATCATGAGGTTGGACAAGATTTGGATTAGATAATTAAATGCAAAATCCTCAAAGGTTAAGAAGGATAAAACCATCATTACTTTCAGGCACAAACCAAGACTGAGTGCTCACAGCTTCTGCATTTTGCTCCACAAACGGCTTTATCAGTTACAGAACTGATCTTGGCACTGAGAATTTGTATACCAGTTTGTGATAACTGCACGAAAAATCACCATGCTAACGGGTAATGGCATCAGGAAATGTTTTAAAGAAAAATATTGATCAGTAGTTCTGCTACTGATCCCAACAGCATCAGTAAATTGGCCAGCAGAAGAGCAAGCATATACCTTGAAGCATCATCCCTGTTCGCTGTTACTCTTCTTGTGTGGCAAGCCCCAAAAGCAAGTACCACATAGAATGACTCAATATGCAGCAGTATGCTACCATTTGCCAGCTCGTTGATGAATGTTACCAAAAACACTTAATAGCTGGCTATCTGCCTGACTAGCCCATTCACTGCTTTTCATGCTTACAATGAAAGGACACTGAAGATAACACTCAAGATTTGTACAGACAAGTATGGAGGAACAGGCAGATGGTTCTAAGTAGTCCAAGTGACAAAACGTGTTGCCAATTTAATTCCTGTGCCTCTCTGATCCAAGAACAAACACCAAATGACTTTTTGCTGTACTCATATATAAGACAGTAGCTACAGAAAAATAAGTCAGATAGGGTTTGTCTTGGGTTTTTTTCATGCTAAAGTTGACCTGGGAAGATGTAACTGTTAGTGCTAAGACTGAAGAAAAATGTGACTGTAAACAGCATTTAACAGGGAAACACAGAAGTGGCTTACCATCCACACCAGCTTGGTGCAGCTTCATTATACACAACATTTTAGCACACAGCTATCAGGACACAGAAAGACTTTTTAAAGCATGATGACACATTCTGAACAAGAAACCCTGCACCTTTATGAGTACTAACCAAGGCATTTCAAAAACCACTCAGCATCTTGAGATTAAGTTCTAGCCCAAACCTCGGGAGAATTAAGAAACCTCCAAGAGAAACTGTGTTCCTGACTGCAGCCTATAGTCCAGTTTTTCATACCTCTTTCCAACTTGTCACATTTGTTTGGGAGAGGGAAAGCTGCCATGCCTCTCTTACCTTTTCCTAAGGTTCCCAGCTCTTTCAACAGGCTACACACCAACCACGATTCCCTGCTGGTCTATCAGCCTCTTCAGCCTTACAAACTTTAATACCTTTCTGTTCTGCAGAAGCCAAATAAGATCCGTGAGTTGTCTTTTTGAAGCAGCTGAAATACTAGATCTTGCTTCTACCTGAATTTCATATGGTTTTCAAAAGTGGACCTTTCAGACTTGTCAAAAAAATGCAAAGAAAAGTTTACTATTCCAGAATAAAGAATCTTTTCCAGTCTTCAGTAACTGAACACTCCCAAACTGATGGCCACACTGTGCTGATAAAAGCTTACATACACTTACTTCAATTATGAAACCACCACTTACATTAAAGTAGGAGCAAAGTTATAGCTTTCTGACTGCATGCTTTATTGTCAAAGTAAAACTTGGCAAGACAAGCAGCATAACTGCTTTATCAATTACTTGTAGTAAACACACATCTTTTGTTTTCACCAGATATACACAAGATGTTCTCTCAAGTTACTAAAAACTTAATACATGCATTATGTAATATAACAATTCATACTTTACATTGGTTCTATGATGCCACCTCCTTTATTTTAAAAGTTAGACTTCTATTAATAAGTTCTTCTTGACAAAGCATCCTACACAAATGCAGAATCAGAGATTATAGAATCCCAGGTTGGAAGAGAACTCAAGGTCCAACCTTTCCAGGCAAAGCATGACCTATACTAGATGTCCCAGCCAAATCTTAAAAGTGTCCAATGCTGGGGAGTCCACCACTTCCCTAGGGAGATTATTTTAGTGGCAGATTGTTCTCATGGTGAAAAATTTTCCTCTTGTGCCCAACTGGAACCTCCAATTCTAAACCAGCAGAAACCCAACCTACAAAGACACATAATGGAACTATCATCCCTTAGTTCAACAACCTGAATCATCGTCTCTGAAGGGTCAGGAGAAGCTTTGACACTAGTGCAAGCAAAGAAGGGTAATGGAGCGCAGCTCTTTTTCAGAGGCCATCACCTTAAGTAGCACAGACAAGGAGAGATGAAGTGCCCATGCAATGGCCATCACAGGAGTCCAATTGCTGCAGAGGTGGCTTGTCTTGGTGCTCACACCCAGGCAGCTGCACAGAGAGTTGGGTAAGGGAGCAGAGTGAAATTACAATTATTTTTTTGTGATGCTTCAGTTCTCAGACAGATCAACACCATGAACCAGGAAATATAAGTCTAAGGGGATGGGCATTACATCAGCTTACAGTGCTACAGAATGCAGTAAATACCGTAAGCTGGTTTTCAATTTCAGGAGTTCAGATAGCAACAGCTACTTTCAGCACAGGTGTGGCACATCTTTCTCTTCACCCCACTTCCTTTTAAATGGCAGTGGGCAGCAAGACATTTTCTCAGACATTACTCACCCTATTTCAGAACTTCCCTAGAGCTCCAGATCTAATTAAAAGGTGAATTAAAAGTCAGAATTTTGTCATAGGAAAAGGCCACGAAGACATGTGACAAGCAATTACTGTAACCAGGCACGAGAATATTTAGAGTAGCTCAGCTTACTCAGAAACAAAGGAGCGGGCGACTGCCTTTAAATCTGCAGAGAATACTAGCAAGTCCTGTGCTAAGATTTGTTACGCATTATAGTGGAAAGCTCAGAGTGGCTTTTTTACTATTATAAATACTCTGCCTTCTTCAGCTCCCTTTCTATACCAGGAACTCCGGATCCACAGCCATTCTGCCTTGCTCTGCTCCTTCCAATGCCCCTGGCTAAGAGCAACAAAGAGGAAGATCTTTACAGCAGCACTATTTTCACAGATTCAAAGTGTTAAGTCACTATTAACATACTCTTTCACGGACACCCCCTTGTCGTGGGGAAAGGGCAAGCAGGGCATTAGGAGCATGGTCAGTCACCTGTAACAAAAAAATCCCTGGGATTTGGGGTATTCAGAAGACAAGCGCATCTCCAGAAGGCAGGATGCTTAGTGACACTTGCTCAGAAAGGATGTAAAGAGAGTAGAAAGGGAAGAGAAATACATCTCTCAGCCTTCCAAGTGTGACAAAAACTTCACCCAGGTAAAGCAACGTTCTTCTCAATTCACTATGCAGCTTTTCCATAATGTCTTATTGACTCAGCGTATTTCAAAATTTCTATCTCTTCCCAGACTTTCCTTATATTACAGTTTAAATTGAAAAAGGAGAGTATAGATTTTGCAGGGGGGAGAGGAGAGAATAAATCTACTGGAAATCTATGAAGAGTTCCTAAACCTGGCTTTAGATGCAGACTTCCAGAAATGGAGTCAAACTGTGTGGTACATGGATCATTAGCAGAACAGATGTTTTTTTAGAGTGCTTATGGCTCAAAAAAAAGCCAAAAACTGTCATTACTAAGAAATAAACCAAGACACCTCCAGAATTCTGTTTTAGAATATTGCCATTTAAGTTACTGTTTTGTTAAAGAGCATCAACTATTATGAAGTTTCAAACTGACCAAGATCATAACACCTGCTATTAAGAATAAAAATCCATCTAAGGCTTGCTTGGAAGCAGGGTTTTGTTTGGTTGTTTGCTCGGTTGGCTGTTGCTTTTTTGTTTAAATAGACATCAAATAACACTGAAAGAAAACATTTTTGGATAAATGTTAATTTGGAATATTAAGGCCACGTTGGACAGAGCCTTGGGTGACATGGTTTAATGTGAGGTGTCCCTGCTCAAGGCAGGGGGGTTGGAACTTGATGATCTTAAGGTCCTTTCCAACCCTAACTATTCTGTGATTCTATGATTAGATAAATGACAGTTTATGCAAGTTCCAATTTTAAACTGTCCTTTAAATCAAACAGTTGTCCTTAGGGCAGTCAAATCCTGGAACAGTTAAGAGTGAATGTTTAAAATCCAATGATTTAGAGCACTACTGAAGAACTTCAACATCACATGCATATGCAAAGCATATGGAACAAGAATCTAAAAACAGAATACTGTGCATTTTCCTAGAGACATTTCCAGGTCTCCAAGCATTATAAATTCAGCTTTCTTTAGTACAGTTGGGATGGCGTCCTCCGTTGTTCTCTTCCTCTCAACCTTTCTTATTCAGCTCTTTGCTAATTAATGTACAGTACACTGAAAAAGCTCTTTACTCTTATCTCAATTATTTATGTATCAAAGAACACACTTCTGCTTTGTTTAATATTTTTAGCCCATCATTTCCTAACATCTTTGCAATGGTATCTTTCAGAATTCCTTAAATCCAGTTTCTGGATCATGATTTTAGACAACAAGCTCTCAACAGACTGCCAGGCCACAAGACACACTGTTTAAAGGACACACAATTCTAGGCATTCCCAAATCTCTTGCAGGCTCCTGGCAGCTTATATCCTCACATGCCTCCCATTAATGCAAACCCCAGCATGATTAGCAGTATTTCAAGCTCCCTTGGGCTCTAGCTTCTTCCTCTTTCTTGCATATGCTTAAAGTCAGTAGGAAACAAAAATATGTTCATTGTACTTAGCCAATACCAAAATTACTGCCATTAACATATGAAAAGTATTTCAATCATTACAATCACAGTTATAAATACCACATATTGTACCTTTATGTCTCACTCCTCAGCTTTTCAAGGTAGATACATAAAGTGAAGCTCATCCCAACATGTTTTTATATCAGATGCAGTTATCTGATAGAACATTCTGCTTTTAAGCTTGTTGCTTTAAAGACAACTGCTCAGTTTCTTACACTCCTCCTTGCTTGAATTTATGAGTAAGATTATCCACATGCCTTCTTTATTTACTAAACTCTACATCCATGATACTTTTGCCCTAGGATTTATTTCCATGCATTTAAGTAGAGAATTCCTTTTCCTTCCTCATTTACAGCCCCCCTAGACAGGCGTGTTGACCTGAAAACAGAAAATCAAGTACCAGGACATTCAGAACAAGCTTGTAGTAGGCTGGCAATCTCAAATCTTCATCTATACCTCAGGCTCTATTCTGCTGGCTTCCAATCTTTTCCTTTACTCATACTCAAAAATAACAACCAAACATTTGGATGCTCAAATACAACAGCAGGGTGAACACCTTCATGACAATACAGATGCAGTTGAAAAACCCTACCAGTGTAGATGTGCCTTTACACCTTTCCGTTTCCAGAGTAGGAACCAGGGAAAGACGAATTCACTTCCTTACAGAAATCTTCTGAAATAGTACATGGCCTCTGAGGAGACCACAAGCAGAAGGACAAGGCAAGCTCTGCCAAGCTGTTGCAATGTAACTGTAAACTAGTATAGACATTGAGGCAACTACCCAGAGAAAAGCCAAATGGTTGCCTTTCTACTTTCTTGCACATAATTTTAGCTATACCCTATTCCCGCTTCTTTTTCCACACAGAATTTAATATTTTCCTTTGCTAATTTATCTCCAGTGTCATCTAAGTAAACCTTGGCTACTTTGCCGATTCAGTGATTGGTTTAGCTCTTAAGTAATATTTTCCACTTGCACTGACTCACTTAAAAAAATAAAAACATTCAGTCCCAAACCACAATCTTTTAAAGACTGTCAAACTTTTCATCCTTGATACTGCAGTTCAGACATGACAGTTTCATTTTTGATGCAAGTATTGTGGAGCTGAGGTTATATAGTCCTTCTGTTCCATACACTTCTTCGGAATTTTTTAAAGAAAAGTCTGGAAGAGATATGATACTTATTTTTTCTCCTTTACTTTTCATCTCAAGATTCTCAATATTTATGCCACTTTACATCATCTTCTTCTCTAACCTACATGAAAAAGGCGCTCAGAACTGCTTGTTTAGTAACACATCATTCCATCTTCAGGTTGCCACTGTGAATCCAGCAAGGACACGAATATTACCAAAAATGTTTTAATCTCTTGATAGCTTCATGGCCTTTAAAGTAACAAAAATAATTAATTCTTACACAGGAATAAAAATGTGCCTAATTATTTTAAGAAATTTTACAAGAGCTGAGTGGTTCGTGCAGTTGCTGGCAAAGTTTGCCCCTGACTGACTGTTCAGCTGTATTTTAAAGGAAGAAAAGAAGCCAAGAGTGTTTATAACTGTATTATAAATGAAAACATAAGAAGTTGCACTTTTCTGAAGAGCCACTCTACAAGAAATGCATTTTCAAAGAACCAAGAAATCAATCTGGAGTCTTATTTTTGTTACATGAACATAATTTAACACATCAAAACCCCCAAAGTCTAGTAGGAGTCTTTGAGTTACCACATAAGAAAAACTTTTCTTCAAGTAAATCATGTCCATCTCTCTCCTTTAAAATCTTTTTTAACAGACATTTTAATACATAAACTCAAAGTATAGGTTACTACTTCTGGAAATATCAGGTAAAGACACCATCTGTAGTATATTGATCAATATTTAGGACTTGAAGTGATGTTTTTGCTTTTCCCAACCCTTTCGAATCCATGTACCTGCTTATTTTTTATTCCAATACTGCAAATTTTAATTCAAATACTATGGCTCCTCAACAATCTATTTCTGGACAAGTGTTAGAAGATTACAAGTTGACAGTGTTGATTTCCTCTTCCACGAATTGTATGCACAGCTAAATTTATTTCCTTGCCAATTAATTTTTTTGTTTGTTTTTTTAAACACAAAAGTAATAACTAACAGTCTCCACCTAAGTCCCTCAGAAAATGGCAGGTTCTTAAGTGTTACATGGGACATGATGAAGGAGGGAGCAATGAGGGCAAGGAGATTGAAGTAAGAAGTAGGTCTTGCCCATGCTTCTCTTGCAGAAAGATAATCCATTATCTTTCACCAGCTGTCACTGATTTCAGAGCTACCCACAGAGCTCTGAAGGTAAATTACTACAGCACATTTTCCAGTAAAGTGTCTGTATTATTCATTCTGCAGCTATCAAGTATACACTTGAAGACAAAGCCATTATTACCAATGTGCATGATGACATATTACAGCCACTGATGCAAAAGATCACCGCAGCAACGCGTGCACAAGTGCGGATTGCTGTTTTAACAACATCACTGCAAAGCGCCTTTTCTAAATATAAATAGGAAATAAGAAGTAAAAAAACCTCTGAGCAATGAAATGAAAGAGGAAATTAAGGACAGGGAGATATTTCTTGTATTATGAGAGGAGAGGGATGATATTTTTCTGTAGTTTTATGCAGCAAGACTCAAAGAAAGAAGTTATTGCCATTACTTCACTACCTGTTTTTTCCCCACAAGGTATCTGCACAGTGTACAGGTACCTCCCAAGAGGGAAGCAATATACTGCAGCTGTGAAAAACTCCCACACATCAATCATAAACACAGCTGAGGGCTCACAACCACAACATCCAAAACAACTATGCAACATTTTGAACAAAGTTTCTTCTGAAACACTAACACACTTTATAAATTGCTCACATACACAGTCCTTGCCCCAGATGGGTAATGAACCATTATATTATATAGCACGGTCAATGAAAGTCTTCACGACTTAGCTGATGGCACACGTTCTCTGGCAAGGATGTCTACCAGACTTCCAGGCATTTAGAAATCATGAGAATTTTGAAAAAATCTTGTTATGTCTCCGGAGTATGCAAGCAACACACTCAAAACCCCAGATATACAAACCCTATTCGTAACTACAACAAACCACTAATAAAGGATTCAGTTCTTGAGTTTTGTCCCATTTGTGCATTGTCATCCCCATCACTGATAGCACTTCCCATGCTATTTTCCACATCTCAATATGATTTTGAAACAATATGTTGTGTATTTTGGTTTATTAAGTGCACTATCAACAAGAGGGTATCAGCATTAAAACCATGTTGCAAGTCTACCATCATGCAAGTCATACGAGCTCTTATTTTACAGATGAAACAAAAGAACAGCGACTATGTCACGTTAGATCTTTACAACTATGAGGAAGATTTGTTTCACCCTGTTAGCAACTGCTTAGGCAGACTCCTTACAGTGTCAGATATAAGGGTATTAGGAATCCTACTAGATGGAGATCCCTTTGTAAAATGAGAATGTATCCAGCAGAACAGCTAAATCTGTATTTTTTGTAAAGGATGATTCAGGCTCACAGTCATGCAGGGATTGCAGGCTCTTCTGAGAGCTCCGTGGAACAAAGCTTTAAAATACCTCAACTGCTATCAAGGGTAACAACTAGATGTACAGAAATCACACCTGGGAAAAAGCACTAGACATAAAAGACAGGTTCAAAGTTCTTGAAACCTGTTCTGGCAATTCTCCTCCAGGAACAAGGAAGCAGGTGCATTTATTAAGTACATGGCAGAATAACATGAACAAAATTTAGTTTTCCATCATTTACAAGCCTTAACGTTAAAAGCTTGTCAATACTTATGTTCAGAATCATGGTAAAATGCCAACCAATCAGGGTAAACACCTAAGTTACCAAAAAAAAACCAACGTAATTTACACAAGTTGTGTCAACTACTTTATCTACAGCAACAAGATTCTGTTTCACATATTTCTTTTCATTCTGAGAAGTATGAAGAACAACTGGTTCCTATTAAAGGAGTCATGATGTTAAATACATTTACTAATGGATGGGGGAAAGATAATACTGAACCACTAAATTTTAGTTTGGAAGGGACCTCTGGAGATCAGAGTCCAACCTCCAACTCAAGCTGAGACAACATCAAAGTTCAATCAGGTTACTCAAGGCCTTGTTCAGTTGAGGTATATCTCTTAGGATGGAGAGACTATCACCTCTCTGGGTGCCTCTTCCAGTGACTGACTACCCTCAGGAGGAATATTTTTTCCCCCTTACACAGAGTCAGAATCCTCCTTGTCACAATTTGTGTTCACTGCCTCTCCTCGACAGTGCACCTGAGAAGAGTTTGTCTCCGTGTTCTCCCTATTCACACAACTGGCAGTTGAAGATCATGATCAGATTCCCCTTCTCCAGGCATCTCAGGCTTTTCTTGCACACCATATGCTTCAGGCCTCCAACCAAGCCAGTGGTTCTCTGCTGGACTCACTTCCGCTTCGCAGTGCTTCTTCTCTACTAAGAAGCCCAGAACTGGACAAAATACTCCAAAAATGTCCTCACAAGTGCTGTAAAGAGCAGGATAACCACTTCCCTCAGCCTGCTGGCTACAGTCTTGCTTTTGCAGTACAGTACACAGGCAGCCTCCATTTCTGCAATAATGCAGTACTGACTTTAACTAACTGTTTACCAGGATCCTCAAAACTTTTTCTGCAAGGATACTTTCTAGTTGGTCATTCCCTGACTTTTACTGCTCCATAGCGCAAAACTTCACACTTGTCATGCTGAACTTCGTGACATTTTATAGGATGGAGGAAATAAAACACTGGCATGCAAAAGGTAAAGCATAGAATTTCTGCTGTCCCTGCCCTCAAAAAGCACCTGAAATATTAAACAAAACATTTACAATGTGTAATAGTATCCACAAGAACAGGAAGTTTATGATTAGAGTACCTGTAACTCTGATTCTGTTAAAATCAGGGCACTTCTGCTCTAGGTTTGAGCCACTTGAGTGCTTGCATGCCTTTAACGTTTGGATAATTACTGCAAAGTCCTTTCCTAAGAGCAGTATATGCTTGTCCATCACTTTTTTTTTTTTTTTAATGAAAAATCCCCCCTTTTCTTCTTTCTCAAAGTGTCAGGTCATTTGTCTTTACAATTCAAATCAGGAGAGTGGCAACTTCAGGATGCACAAGGACTTACTGTTTCTAGGAAGAAAATTAACTCTACCCCAGCTGAAACCAGGACAAGATGGATGTAGACCTGACTGGGTCTTGCCTGCCTGGGTCAAGCCTGACCAGAATAGCCCTGCTGGCACAGCATTACTCCCAGCAGTCTAGTAAATCCTGCTTGCCTGCAATAACATACACAGAGTGATAACCACACTTCAGCTGCCTTAATAACCAGTAAATACTTCTAAGGATAAGATAAAGACAGTCTGTGGGCCTGATGCAGCCTCCAGTTCAGTATCCCCGCTGTGTGTTGTCCTATATTACGTTATCTGGAGTACCAGGCCAGCAGAACCACAGTTTCAAAACAGCTGTTTGTATATTGTCATTCCCACCTTAAATATTAACTGTCCAGGAAACCAAAGGCTGAACTTACTGGTAATGGAACTCTTCAGTTACATAACAGAGTAAGTTAACACAGTCGAACTCAACTCCTCTGCACAATACCATGCCACATGACTAAGGCATTTTGCTACAACTAGTTAAAGTGGGTCTGGAAGGAAAATGTTTGTGCTTCTTCCCTGTGACACAACAGGCTAACTCATCTGCAACTTCTCAGAAAGTCTGCTCTGGAAACTGAATTGTTGTGAGTTTAGGAGAAATACCACGTTACCCATAAAAGGCAGAAAGATTAAATACCACAGACTCCAGTCTTCACTCTGTGTTTATAACGCAGCATCTAGTGGTCACTAGCTACCAGTTGTTTCATTAGGACCTTTAGATCACTTTTAGCCATTTGTACACATAGAAATTTTCTTCTCCCAGCCTCCTGTAACAAGTCATATAGGGTGAGGTTCTGAATCACTAAAGTTTAGTTACCTTTTTTCAGGTGGCTAATGTGAGAGGGTTGCATCCTAAAAGGAACCACTGATAGCAAGTGTGCAGCGAGATCCCCTCCTCACCCTAAAGAACATCAAAACTAAAAGGAAAGAAAATGCGGACAGATGTTACATTCCCATTTCATTCAGATGCAGTGCAAATGATCACAGACTAGATAAGGGAATACCAATCGTTTCATTTAAAATCTTCAATACAAAATACACTTCTTTGGGTCTACAGTCCAAGA